>CM019711.1:1811111-1998611 GCA_009760885.1 Achatina immaculata
GAGCAGTATGGGGAGCAAGAGAGAGAACAGTATGTGGGAGCGAGGGAGAACAGTATGGGGAGCAAGAGAGAGAACAGTATATGGGAGCGAGGGAGAGAACAGTATGGGGGAGCGAGGGAGAGAACAGTATGGGGGAGCGAGGAAGAGAACAGTATGGGGGAGCGAGGGAGAGAACAGTATGGGAGAGCGAGGGAGAGAACAGTATGGGGGAGCGAGGGAGAGAACAGTATGGGGAGCAAGAGAGAGACAGTATGGGGGAGCGAGGGAGAGAACAGTATGAGGGAGCGAGGGAGAGAACAGTATGGGGGAGCGAGGGAGAGAACAGTATGGGGAGCAAGAGACAGAACAGTATGTGGGAGCGAGGGAGAGAACAGTATGGGGGAGCGAGGGAGAGAACAGTATGGGGGAGCGAGGGAGAGAACAGTATGAGGGAGCGAGGGAGAGAACAGTATGGGAGAGCGAGGGAGAGAGCAGTATGGGGAGCAAGAGAGAGAACAGTATGTGGGAGCGAGGGAGAGAACTGTGTGGGGAAGCGAGGGAGAGAACTGTGTGAGGGAGCGAGTGAGAGAACAGTAGGGGGGAGCGAGGGAGAGAACAATATGGGGGAGCGAGAGAGAGAGAGCAGTATGTGGGAGCGAGGGAGAGAATAGTATGGAGAGCGAGGGAGAGAACAGTGTGGGGGAGTGAGGGAGAGAACATTATGGCGGAGCGAGAGAGAGAACAGTATGGGGGAGCGAAGGAGAAAACAGTATCGGGGAGCGAGGGAGAGAACAGTATGGGGGAGCGAGGGAGAGAACAGCATGGGGGAGCCAGGGAGAGAACAGTATGGGGGAGCGAGGGAGAGAACAGCATGGGGGAGCGAGTGAGAGAACAGTATGGGGGAGCGAGGGAGAAAACTGTGTGGGGGAGCTAGGGGGAGAACTGTGTAGGGGAGCGAGGGAGAGAACTGTGTGGGGAAGCGAGTGAGAGAACAGTATGGGGGAGCGAGGGAGAGAACTCTGTGGGGGAGCGAGGGAGAGAACTGTGTGGGGGAGCGAGGGAGAGAACAGTGTGGGGGAGCGGGGAGTGAGTAAAAAGGCCAGGAAGCTATAAAAACTTTACTACAGAAGGAGGAGAGGTGGGGGTTGGCAGATAACACTAAATCTAATGAATGAAAAACTGCAGCGAAATGAGTGAGGCTAAGACAAGAAAGTAGAGCATGAATAGCAGAAAATATATGAACATCTGATGAAATTTAAAGGAAGTTAAAAATATTGTTAATTCCAGCTCTGGGTGGAGACAGCCAGCCTGGAAAATGAGGAGCTGTTTTAGAGCCTTCCGAGATCGTACATCAGAAGAACAGGTGCAGATTGCATTAACAGAAACGTCCCATTTTCCTAGGTGGTTTCTTTGGCAAAAGTGTTTAGCCGCAGGGGTCCATGCCCTCTTGGAATGTCGTTAAGGAAAACGATCTCCTAAGCGTAAACCAGTCTCCCCTGTATACTTCATATTGCAACGTTTGCACATAATGGCATAAATGACATTGGGTGAAGTGCAAGTGAAGCCTTCCTGAACTGATAACGTGGGCTTAGGGAAGGAGATCTGGGTAGTCTCAACAACAAACGAGCAAGTGCTACATCTACGACTTCTGCAACGTCTGGTATCATAGAAGGTGTCTTTGGTTTTGGTTTATGTATACAGAAACTAAAATATATTTATAGAACATAATCATGGTTTATGTATAAAGAAACTAAAATATATTTATAGAACATAATCATAGTTTATCTATACAGAACTTGGGACAAATGGATGCACTGGAAGGGAAGTAGCAAGAAGAGTATTTGCTTTTAAATGAAAAATAAAAACAGGAACCTGTGTGGTAAAACCAAATATTGTCTGTGGTAAAACCAAATATTGTGTGTAATTAAACCAAATACTGTGCATGTGATCAAAATCAAACATTGTGTGGGGTCAAACCTAATATTTTGTGTGGTCAAACAAATATTGTGTATGGTCAAACCATATATTCTTTGTGCTCAAACCATATATTGTGTGTGGTCAAACCAAATACTGTGCACATACAAACCAAATATTGTGTATGATCAAACCAAATATTGCATGTGATCAAACCAAATATTGTGTGTGGTCAGACCAAATATTGCATGTGATCAAACCAAATATTGTGTGTGGTCAGACCAAGCATTGTGTGAGATCGAACCATATAGTGTGTGTGATCAAACCAAATATTAAATGTTTTGTGTGATCAAGCCAAATATTGTGTACGATCAAACCAAATATTGTGTGCATTCAATTCAAATATTGTGATCAAACCAAATATTATGTGTGATCAAATCAAATAAATTGTAAGATTTACTGAATCAAGCAGATATGATTGAGTAACTTGAGAGAGTACAGATGATTAAATGTCAACACTGGTCTAGACTCCACAGAAAGAAAGACCCAGAGCTACATGGAAAAATACGCTTAAAGACAGAAGACATTCTGTATACTAAACATATATTAAGAGTTATAGCCTGAGAAACATAGATAGACTGAGTCAGATAGAAATCCATATAGTAACAAATATAGTCTGAGAAACATAGATGGACTGAGTCACGATGAAATCCATGTAGTAACAAATATAATCTGAGAAACAGATAGATTGAGTCATATAGAAATCCATGTAGTAAGAAATATAATTTGAGAAACATAGACAGAGTCAAGATAGACATTCATGTAATAAGAAATATAGTCTGAGGAACACAGATAGACTGAGTCAGATATAAATCCATGTGGTAAGAAATGTAGTCTGAGGAACATAGATAGACTGAGTCAGATATAAATCCATGTCGTAAGAAATGTAGTCTGAGGAACATAGATAGACTGAGTCAGATATAAATCCATGTGGTAAGAAATGTAGTCTGAGGAACATAGATAGACTGAGTCAGATATAAATCCATGTCGTAAGAAATGTAGTCTGAGGAACACAGATAGACTGAGTCAGATATAAATCCATGTCGTAAGAAATGTAGTCTGAGGAACATAGATAGACTGAGTCAGATATAAATCCATGTGGTAAGAATATAATCTGAGAGACATCTGTGTATATAGTAAGAAACATAGACTGACTAAGTCAGATAGAAACCCATGTCGTAAGAAATGTAGTCTGAGGAACATAGTGAGATGTAGAGTTCTTTCCCTTTGCTTATGTTGTGGAATGAGGACGTTTATGATGATGATGTTGATGATGATGATGTTGATGATGATGACGTTGATGATGATGATGATGACGATGACGTTGATGATGATGATGATGGAATTTATTATTACCTGCGAGGACTCACACAAACAAGCAAGTCCTACCAGTAGCAGAAGCAGTGTTCACTTTCATCTGAACCAGCTTTGTCAGCCTAGATGTGGTGTAGTAATAGTATGTTGTAAGATGAGATGTGGTGTAGTAACAGTATGTTGTAAGATGAGATGTGGTGTAGTAACAGTATGTTGTAAGATGAGATGTGGTGTAGTAACAGTATGTTGTAAGATGAGATGTGGTGTAGTAACAGTATGTTGTAAGATGAGATGTGGTGTAGTAACAGTACGTTGCTAGGAGTAGATCATCCTCTCTTTAAGGAGTTGGGGTTGATAAAGGGAAGACACATCAAAGGAGGCTGATCCTGGATGACTGAGGCGGAGGATACAATAAAGTCAATTTGCAATCTAGAAGAGGTACCTAAAGGTGATGACTGGTTACGGATACGGGAAAGGCTTCAGCTAACATAAGGGCCGTTTATATCGAGACTGGGCACAAGGAGCAGTTGAACTTTGGGTTCAAGATCTCATCCAGCATCACTGTGGGTCTTCCAGCATCACTGTGGATCTTCCAGCATCACTGTGGATCTTCCTTCATGGTAATGTATACAGATGGCTCAGTGACTGTGAACAGCAGAAGTGGTTGGGGTTTTCTTGTCTACGGAAATGGAAGAGTAGTGGCACAGGGTTCAGGAGACTTTGAAGTCAGCACATCAAGCGTGAGAGTGCAATTTAAGGCTGTGTCGGCGGCAGTTGCTGATGCTGTGGTTCGTGACGTCGTTGTGACGGATTTACAGAGTATGTTTCGTTAGACTGAGAAGAATTTGCTTCGAAAAGAATATGTTCATCTATTAAGCCAGTCAGCTGTGACAAGCCTAACGTGGCTTTATTGTCCAGGGTATGAGGTGGTACACGGCTATGATGTGGCAGACAGACCTGCTGGACAGGCTAAAATAAATGGCTGACTGACAATGGACAAGGAGGACATTGCTAAAGCTGTATTGGAAAGACTGCAGGAAAATGAAGAGCGAGAATGGAAGAACAACGTCGCTGTAAGGAGACTGCTGGAGCTAGGACAAATTAAGGTTGCTGGTAAGAAATCTGAACTGTGTGGCAGAAAGCACATCGTAAACAACCAACATTTGACAGGAACTATTAGCAGACATACTCTTGGATGGACGCTGCGACATATGGCTGAGCATACATAGGGTTGTCTCGAATGTAGTGAAGCTGGAGTCTGAGTTTTGAACCTTTGCTAGGAGTAGATCATGAAAAGAGCAGGGTTTGATCCCCTCATAGTCTCATCTTTGACAGACAGTTCACACTGACAGCCGTAATAACAGACCTGCAGGTAATCACGTGTTGCTTGCTCATGTCTGTCCATCTTAAGTGGTATTATGTAAAAGTTAATGTTATCCTTTGTGATTGTTACGTAAAAATTATTATTACCTTCATGATGTTGATGATTTAGATGTATGGAGAAATCAATAAATGCGTCTTCACGTAAAGTATTTTTTATGTACATGAACTTATTGCTTGGGTGTGATTTACATTGTAATGTAAGAGATTTACTTTACGGTGGAATGTAGGAGATTTACTTTACGGTGGAATGTAAGAGATTTACTTTACGGTGGAATGTAAGAGATATATTTTACATTGTAATGTAAGAGATTTACTTTACGGTGGAATGTAAGAGATTTACTTTACGGTGGAATGTAATAGATTTACTTTACGGTGGAATGTAAGAGATTTACTTTACGGTGGAATGTAAATATGTATTTACGTTGTAATGTAAGAGATATATTTTACATTGTAATGTAATAGATATATTTTAAGGTGTAATGTAAGAGGTATATTTTACATTGTAATATAAGAGATATATTTTACGTTGTAATGTAAGAGCTGTATTTTACGTTATAATATAAAATGTATATTTTACGTTGTAATGTAAGAGGTATACTTTATAGTGTAATGTAAGAGGTATATTTTATAGTGTAATGTAAGAGGGATATACTTTGAGTTGTAATGTAAGAGATATACTTTACGTTATAATGTAAGAGATATATTTTACGTCGTAATATAAGAGATATCTTTTACGTTGTAATGTAAGATATATGTGTCATATAAGAGATATTTTTACAATGTGATATAAGAGATATATTTTATGTTGTAATGTAAAAGACATATTTCACGTTGTAATGTAAGATATATATTTTACGTTTTAATGTAAGAGACATGTTTTACGTTGTAATGTTGGAGATGTATTTTACGTTGCAATGTAAGAGATATATTTTACTTTGTAATATAACATATATTTTAGTTGTAATGTAAGAGTTCTGTTTTACGGTGTAATGTAAGAGATATATTTTACATACTTTGTTCATGTCGTAAAAGTTAGCATCAGTTACATGTGAACATGCGAATAAAGACATTTTAAGTAAAGAAAAGTAACAAATCTACCGGTAATGTTGAAAATAACTGTAGAAATAATCTACCAGCAGTACAAAACATAGCTGTGGACTTAATAAATCAGCTATAATAAACATAACTGTAGACATAGAAAAAAATTTTTATAAATAGGAAACTAGGAGGCTTTGGTACGGTAAAGTAAGAGTACACAGTTTTATAGGATTAGACCTGGAAAAAATCGTAGACAAAGCACTTTAGTGAGACGTGAGAGAAAGAAAAATCGTAGACAAAGCACTTTAGTGAGAGGTGAGAGAAAGAAAAATCGTAGACAAAGCACTTTAGTGAGACGTGAGAGAAAGAAAAATCGTAGACAAAGCACTTTAGTGAGAGGTGAGAGAAAGAAAAATCGTAGACAAAGCACTTTAGTGAGAGGTGAGAGAAAGAAAAATCGTAGACAAGCACTTTAGTGAGAGGTGAGAGAAAGAAAAATCGTAGACAAAGCACTTTAGTGAGAGGTGAGAGAAAGAAAAATCGTAGACAAAGCACTTTAGTGAGAGGTGAGAGAAAGAAAAATCGTAGACAAAGCACTTTAGTGAGAGGTGAGAGAAAGAAAAATCGTAGACAAAGCACTTTAGTGAGAGGTGAGAGAAAGAAAAATCGTAGACAAAGCACTTTAGTGAGAGGTGAGAGAAAGAAAAATCGTAGACAAAGCACTTTAGTGAGACGTGAGAGAAAGAAAAATCGTAGACAAAGCACTTTAGTGAGACGTGAGAGAAAGAAAAATCGTAGACAAAGCACTTTAGTGAGAGGTGAGAGAAAGAAAAATATAGACAAAGCACTTTAGTGAGACGTGAGAGAAAGAAAAATCGTAGACAAAGCACTTTAGTGAGACGTGAGAGAAAGAAAAATCGTAGACAAAGCACTTTAGTGAGACGTGAGAGAAAGAAAAATCGTAGACAAAGCACTTTAGTGAGACGTGAGGGAAAGAAAAATATAGACAAAGCACTTTAGTGAGACGTGAGAGAAAGAAAAATCGTAGACAAAGCACTTTAGTGAGACGTGAGAGAAAGGAAAATCGTAGACAAAGCACTTTAGTGAGACGTGAGAGAAAGGAAAATCGTAGACAAAGCACTTTAGAGAAACGTGAGGGAATGAAAAATCACAAGAGAATTACCTGAGATTCGAACCACGGACTCTGGTAGGACGAGCAGCCGCCTAGCCACGAGAGAACAGCTTACTAACGAACTTTTTTATGTGCTAGTTGGCTGCTCGTCCTACCGGAGTCCGTGTTCGAATCTCAGATAATTCTCTTGTGATTTTTCTTTCTCTCACGTCTCACTAAAGCGCTTTTTCTACGATTTTTCTAGGTCTAATCCTACAAAACTGTGTTCTCTTAGTTAACTGTAGGCATAATCTACCAGTAATACTAAACATAACTACAGACATAATCTACCAGCAGTACTAAACATAACTGTAGACATAATCTAGAAACAATATTAAACATAACAGTAGACATAATCTACCACCAGTACTGAATATAACTGTAGGCATAATCTACCAGCAATACTGAAAATAACTGTAGACATATTCTACCAAAAATACTAAATATAACAGTAGACATAATCTAGAAATAGTACTAAATATAACTGTAGACATAATCTAGAAACAATACTAAGCATAACCGTAGACATAATCTACCAGCAATACTAAGCATAACTGTAGACATAATCTACCAGCAATACTAAGCATAACTGTAGACATAATCTACCAGCAATACTAAACATAACTGTAGACATAATCTACCAGCAGTACTAAATATAACTGTAGACATAATCTACCAGCAATACTAAACATAACTGTAGACATAATCTACCAGCAATACTAAACATAACTGTAGACATAATCTACCAGCAGTACTAAACATAACTGTAGACATAATCTACCAGCAGTACTAAATATAACTGTAGACATAATCTACCAGCAGTACTAAATATAACTGTAGACATAATCTACCAGCAGTACTAATATAACTGTAGACATAATCTACCAGCAGTACTAAATATAACTGTAGACATAATCTACCAGCAGTACTAAATAACTGTAGACATAATCTACCAGCAGTACTAAATATAACTGTAGACATAATCTACCAGCAGTACTAAATAACTGTAGACATAATCTACCAGCAGTACTAAATAACTGTAGACATAATCTACCAGCAGTACTAAATATAACTGTAGACATAATCTACCAGCAATACTAACATAACTGTAGACATAATCTACCAGCATACTAAACATAACTGTAGACATAATCTACCAGCAGTACTAAATAACTGTAGACATAATCTACCAGCAGTACTAAATATAACTGTAGACATAATCTACCAGCAGTACTAAATATAACTGTAGACATAATCTACCAGCAGTACTAAATATAACTGTAGACATAATCTACCAGCAGTACTAAATAACTGTAGACATAATCTACCAGCAGTACTAAATATAACTGTAGACATAATCTACCAGCAGTACTAAATAACTGTAGACATAATCTACCAGCAGTACTAAATAACTGTAGACATAATCTACCAGCAGTACTAAATATAACTGTAGACATAATCTACCAGCAATACTAACATAACTGTAGACATAATCTACCAGCATACTAAACATAACTGTAGACATAATCTACCAGCAGTACTAAATAACTGTAGACATAATCTACCAGCAGTACTAAATATAACTGTAGACATAATCTACCAGCAGTACTAAATATAACTGTAGACATAATCTACCAGCAGTACTAAATATAACTGTAGACATAATCTACCAGCAGTACTAAATATAACTGTAGACATAATCTACCAGCAGTACTAAATAACTGTAGACATAATCTACCAGCAGTACTAAATATAACTGTAGACATAATCTACCAGCAGTACTAAATATAACTGTAGACATAATCTACCAGCAGTACTAAATATAACTGTAGACATAATCTACCAGCAATACTAAACATAACTGTAGACATAATCTACCAACAAAATTGAATAAAACTATAGACACTACAGACATAAATGATTGTTAATTCAATGTTAAACATGAGGGTATAAGTCTTCGCAGACGCCAGCCAGTCCATCTACTGAAAGAGTGTAAAGATGTTGAAATAAAGGATCTGAGCAAAGCATGTTGCCTACATGATAAACTGTGAATCATGTGACCTCTGTTGGCTACATGACAAACTGAATCACGTGTCATCTGTTGGATTGCTTGACAGACTGTGAATCACGTGACCTCTGTTGGCTACATGTCAAACTGTGAATCATGTGACCTATACACAAGACATGGAGACTTCTAGTCAGGCGTGTCCTGTAGCATGATGAAAGGGAAGAAAAATAAGTAACAAGTGAAGATGATACACTTCCTCTTTTGTGACGGTCGCAGACAAGAAGTTATTATTACAAGTGCACATTACAAAAAATAAGTGTTAAACTCTGCGATATCTGACATCACAACATTCTTTAAACTTTCCTCGTCTCCTCTGTCTCTGACTGTTGTAATCTCTTTGTTCAAGAAACAACTGCACCTTTTCGTTCTCACTTTCTGCCTTGCCTTCTTTGTTGCATAGTTTGCTTTCTACTATTCTTTGACATTTTACTGTCTACTCATGCTTGAGTGTTCAATATTTTGCTGTCTACTCATGCTGAATGTTCAATATTTTACTGTCTACTCATGCTGAATGTTCAATATTTTACTGTCTACTCATGCTGAATGTTCAATATTTTACTGTCTACTCATGCTGAATGTTCAATATTTTACTGTCTACTCATGCTGAATGTTCAATATTTTACTGTCTACTCATGCTGAATGTTCAATATTTTACTGTCTACTCATGCTGAATGTTCAATATTTTACTGTCTACTCATGCTGAATGTTCAATATTTTACTGTCTACTCATGCTGAATGTTCAATATTTTACTGTCTACTCATGCTGAATGTTCAATATTTTACTGTCTACTCATGCTGAATGTTCAATATTTTACTGTCTACTCATGCTGAATGTTCAATATTTTACTGTCTACTCATGCTAATGTTCAATATTTTACTGTCTACTCATGCTAATGTTCAATATTTTGCTATCTACTCTTTCCTGAGTGTTCAATATTTTGCTATCTACTCTTTCCTGAGTGTTCAATATTTTACTGTCTACTCATGCTGAATGTTCAATATTTTACTGTCTACTCATGCTGAATGTTCAATATTTTACTGTCTACTCATGCTAATGTTCAATATTTTGCTATCTACTCTTTCCTGAGTGTTCAATATTTTACTGTCTACTCATGCTGAATGTTCAATATTTTACTGTCTACTCATGCTAATGTTCAATATTTTGCTATCTACTCTTTCCTGAGTGTTCAATATTTTACTGTCTACTCATGCTGAATGTTCAATATTTTACTGTCTACTCATGCTAATGTTCAATATTTTGCTATCTACTCTTTCCTGAGTGTTCAATATTTTACTGTCTACTCATGCTGAATGTTCAATATTTTACTGTCTACTCTTTCCTGAGTGTTCAATATTTTACTGTCTACTCATGCTGAATGTTCAATATTTTACTGTCTACTCATGCTGAATGTTCAATATTTTACTGTCTACTCATGCTAATGTTCAATATTTTGCTATCTACTCTTTCCTGAGTGTTCAATATTTTACTGTCTACTCATTCTGAATGTTCAATATTTTACTGTCTACTCATGCTAATGTTCAATATTTTGCTATCTACTCTTTCCTGAATGTTCAATATTTTACTGTCTACTCATGCTGAATGTTCAATATTTTACTGTCTACTCATGCTAATGTTCAATATTTTGCTATCTACTCTTTCCTGAGTGTTCAATATTTTACTGTCTACTCATGCTGAATGTTCAATATTTTACTGTCTACTCTTTCCTGAGTGTTCAATATTTTGCTGTCTACTCTTTCCTTCGACATTTTGCAATTTATACTTAGCACGTTTTCCAGCGAGTAAAAATGGCTGTGTCCAGCAAACTGGAGCCGAACTTAACTCTGACCTTCTGTCCATCGTAGTGCAGGTAGCTGAATGTGTTAGATGAATCTGTTTAACCGGGGATAGATCCTCGTGTTCCAGTGATGGTGGATCTAGGGAAGGGAGTCCTTCCTGGCTAATTCAGTCAAACAATCCACTCGCCTTCCCATGCAACACTTGCAGGTCAAGACCTTTACACCGTCTGTTACAGTCAACTAACATTCACAACTGAAGTTAGATACGACAACATAAACAGTAACAAAGGGTATGAACAAGAATAACAACTAAAACAAAGGACATGAACAAGAACAACAACAATCACAAAAAAGAAGGAAATCATGAAGAATAACAGTAATAGTAGTGGCAACAACGTGGACAACACCAACAACATTAATAACAGCATGAGATATCAACTTGCAATACAACATATCAACCGAAGGTTAAAGCCATGAAACAGATGAGATCTATGTTTGCTTGTACTGTAGGAAACATAGAACAAAGAAAATCTACTCCTGACCTTGCTGTTGTAAAACACAGAAGACAAGAAATCTGTAATTACTGATCAACTTGCCCCCCAACATCAGCAAAACCTGAACTTTTATCACACAAAGGTTCACTCTGGCAGGTTGTAAACCTGCTACAGTTGTCCCTGAACAATAAGCTACGGATAAGAGCTCCACGTAGATCTGGTTAGCATCGACATGCAAGCAAAACAAACCTTGACCTCATACACTAGTTTCTGCCAGTTATCTGCAGATGTTACGGCTAGTGATAACTTTGTTACTATTTGTGTTACCAAGGTTATCCTGAAGGTCGGAGTTTAAATTCCCTGGCATGTACAGAAGTTTTGTTATGCCAGGTCTGAAAACAAACGCCAACAGATCTAATACAGCCATAATACAAACAATACAAGCAAGTACTTGTTCTATTTCGTAATGGTAGCAAATTCAGTGGTTATCAAACTGGGGTAACGGAGAACTCGTTTCTGTCTCGAAATCTTACAGGAGATCTTCTTCGTTCGCTTCTACCACCAAGACCGCCCCGTGATCCTACTGAATTTACTCCTGAAAGGACCACACGAGATCCCCAATAGGACCGTAAGAGGTTCAGAATGTATAAAATAGGAAAAAGTAGGAGCAGCTTTATTACTTAACGATTACAAAGTTGTGACGTTTCGGCGTGAGCCTTAATCATACAAAAACATACAGGACGAAGAAATAGGGAGAGGAGATAAAGTATAGATTCACATGAATACTATTTTTAAAAAAATTTTTTTAGGGTACTTAGCTGTAAATTGTAAGGTGTGGTTTGTCCGGCGGTGTGTGTCAGGAATTGATTTAGTAGAACATGGAGACTGTTTAAATAGAGATCTGTCACATGTGGTCGGTGGGTTGTAACTGAGGGTGGTGGATGGGGAACCGGGGAGGGGATTGAGAGTGATACAATACTGACCTAGCTAGGAGAAGTCGAAACAGATGATTGGGGAAGAGGGGTTGTAGAGTGATGCTGTGAGGAAGTTTGAAAAGTAAGAATGGGTGGACTTAGTGGACTTAAGAGGTGCCGTGATTTGAGCAGTCCTGACCTCGAGACTACTGATTACTTCACACTTAATCCTTTCTTTCATCTTTTCCACTGTGACGCCGCGCGGCAACCCCATTCGCACCTTTCTTCACTGGCCGGGGGGAGCCCACTCGAGAGCTTTTTTTTTGCCAAAAGAATAACAGGAGATAACTGACAATTAATGTATCTGCAGATTTGTTAGAATTAATTAAAGAAGTACCATTTTCTCTAAAATCAGAATTACGACATAATGTCTGTTTTCTGATTAAAATTTAAAGATTCTCACTCACTAAAACGCTTGAAATATAACAACGTATGCTTGAAGTGAAACTGTGTGAAGCTTCACAAAACAAGTGAAGGTTACAAACTATTTTTGTTTATAAAAATGATCTGTCCGTACATGTGTTTGTTTTTAATTACAGTCATACAACAAATGGTTACAACAGTGATACGTAAGGTTTTTACTTTTCACAGCCATAAATCCTTATTTATCACAGTCATACAGTCCTTACTTATCACAGTCGTACAGTCCTTATTTATCACAGTCAAACAGTCCTTACTTATCACAGTAATACAGTTCTTACTTATCGCAGTTATACATTTCGTACTTATCACAGTCATACAGTTCTTTCTTATCACAGTCATGTAGTTTTTGTTTATTAGAGTAAAAAAAAAAGCCGAGAAAAAAGTCATTCTGTTCTACAACAGACAGAAACAGAACTATCCAGTCTACGACATAGAGCGAACAGGAAATACCAGTCTACTACAAACAAAGAGCAAGAAAACCCAGGCTACTACAAAATGCAAGAAAACCGAGTCTAAATACGTTCAAAGAGAAAGAAAACAGCCTAATTCAATCAAAGAGTAAGAAACCCAGTCTAATACAACCAAAGAACAAGAAAACTCAGTCTAATACAATCAAAGAACCAGAGAACCTCGACTACTACAAAGAACCAGAGAACCCCGACTACTACAAAGAACCAGAGAAACCCGACTACTACAAAGAACCAGAGAAACCGGACTACTACAAAGAACCAGATAACCCAGTCTAATAAAAAGAACCAGAGAACCTCGACTACTACAAAGAACCAGAGAACCTCGACTACTACAAAGAACCAGAGAACCCCGAATACTACAAAGAACCAGATAACCCAGTCTAATAAAAAGAACCAGAGAACCTCGACTACTACAAAGAACCAGAGAACCTCGACTACTACAAAGAACCAGAGAAACCCGACTACTACAAAGAACCAGAGAACCCCGACTACTACAAAGAACCAGATAACCCAGTCTAATAAAAAGAACCAGAGAACCTCGACTACTACAAAGAACCAGAGAACCTCGACTACTACAAAGAACCAGAGAACCCCGAATACTACAAAGAACCAGATAACCCAGTCTAATAAAAAGAACCAGAGAACCTCGACTACTACAAAGAACCAGAGAACCTCGACTACTACAAAGAACCAGAGAACCCCGAATACTACAAAGAACCAGATAACCCAGTCTAATAAAAAGAACCAGAGAACCTCGACTACTACAAAGAACCAGAGAACCTCGACTACTACAAAGAACCAGAGAACCCCGAATACTACAAAGAACCAGATAACCCAGTCTAATAAAAAGAACCAGAGAACCTCGACTACTACAAAGAACCAGAGAACCTCGACTACTACAAAGAACCAGAGAACCTCGACTACTACAAAGAACCAGAGAAACCCGACTACTACAAAGAACCAGAGAAACCCGACTACTACAAAGAACCAGAGAAACCCGACTACTACAAAGAACCAGAGAACCCCGAATACTACAAAGAACCAGAGAACCCCGACTACTACAAAGAACCAGATAACCCAGTCTAATAAAAAGAACCAGAGAACCGCGACTACTACAAAGAACCAGAGAACCGCGACTACTACAAAGAACCAGAGAAACCCGACTGCTGCAGCAAAAAAAAGAACAGAAAAAAGTGGAAAATTCTAAGACGAGACTGAAGCAAGAAATGATGAAAACCGCTGTCCTGTAGATATATATAATTCTGACTGCTTTAAAAGCACGTTTCTCATCTCTCCTTGTTCCCTTATCAGCGCCCCGAGACCCCCTTACTCGTCCACTTCTGTCTTACAATCTTTGGCTTCTAATAGTCTTTTCCTCCTCCAATGTGTCTTTAAGAGATTTTCTCTTTGCTTAATTTTCCGTACAATTTCTTTAGGAAGGCAATAAAGAATAAAAATAACCCGGGTGCAAATAATGAGAGAGAGAGAGAGAGAGAGAGAGAGAGAGAGATTGAGAGAGAGAGAGAGAGTAGGTAACTCGAAGTGGGCTGAGAACAAGTGGGTGGATAGCTGAGATTACGAGCTGTACCTTCATAAATTTTGTAGCGAGGACTTGTCGTAAATAAAAGATTTCATTTAAAAAAAAACAATCAATACTTCTAAATTTGTTCTCGGAATCTGGCAGTTTTTTCCTCGTGCTCTCATCTCCTTAAGACCAGTTTCCAGATGTACAATCACCAGTTGAAAGGTCAAGGTCTCCATTAAATGTAACCCAGATAGCGAGGGCTTTATGGTGGAAACATGTGGCTGTGTGGTTGTGTGGTGGTTCTGGAACAATGTTCCTCATAATTTAGCACATGTGTGTCTGTGTGAATGTGTGATGATTCTGGGATAACTTTCTTTATAATTTAGAGCCAGAAATAATAGATCAAAGTTCAAGGACATACACACACACACAACTGCCGAAATACAGACGAGATAAAGAAAATGATGGAAGTGAAAGAGATAACGCTAAGATATAAAAGCTAAGAAGTTTAAGCTTTGCCAGGACAAGTCAGTGATATCGCTTTCAAGGACACTCAAAAACAGATATTGGCACATGGGTTAACATACGCAGACAGACACAGACAGAGAGACAGGCAAGAAACAGGAGGGCAGCACACGGGTTAACATACGCAGACAGACACAGACAGAGAGACAGGCAAGAAACAGGAAGGCAGCACACGGGTTAACATACGCAGACAGACACAGACAGAGAGACAGGCAAGAAACACGAGGGCAGCACACGGGTTAACATACGCAGACAGACACAGACAGAGAGACAGGCAAGAAACATGAGGGCAGCACACGGGTTAACATACGCAGACAGACACAGACAGAGAGACAGGCAAGAAACATGAGGGCAGCACACGGGTTAACATACGCAGACAGACACAGACAGAGAGACAGGCAAGAAACATAAGGGCAGCAATGTGATGTTTATACCTGATGTATCAAGTGTCATCAGCTGACATATCTGGTGTGACGCGCTGAACCAGATAACTGGTCGTAAGATTACTCAACAGAGTGTAGGCTGCTTTTCTCGGATGATGATGATGATGATGATGATGAAACGACAAAAAATTATTTTCCCTCTGTTAGAGAAGAAAGAATGTAGTTGAACATTTCTGTTGGCGTGGCTTTCATATCTCCAGAAACGTAGTTTAACATCTCCTACAGATAATGTTTAAACATTTCAAACAGAGTATTTTAACATGTAAGAGAGCATCCTTTAACGTTACAGTTAATTTAGTTTAAGCATCCTTTAACATTACAGTTAATTTAGTTTAACATATGAGAGTGCAATTTAATATTACAAATAATGTACTTTAGCGTTTGAGAGCGTAATTTAACATTTCAAATGATGTGGTTTAACTTTTATGGGAGTGTAATTTAACATTTGGTTGAATGATAGTTTATGTTCACAGGCTTTTGTCTCAAATGACCTTGAGATTTTCTTTTCTCAAACTCAAAGATACAAAAGATACAAGAGATACAAGAGATACATGCTTATTTCCAGAACGTAAAATGCGTCATGAGGCGAAGGATTGCGAAATGTTTGTAGCACATGAAGGAAAGTAAATAATCCTGGGATAAGATAAGCAATTATGTCACGACCAGAAGATGTATCTGGCAGATGTCAAGGTCATCGCCGGTTGTTTAAAATAATAATAATGTATGTCAAGTTCATGTTGTGTCCTGGCTTCTGTTTATTCTTCTTGCCCTCTCTTTTCGTGTTCACATTTACGTTCAATCATACAAGTACGTACACATACGCCCACACAAACACGCACACATATATCTACACCTTCAGAGATGACATTATGGGATGTAGTTATCCTACATGTCCTGTCTCTTCTTCTTTCTACATGTCCTGTCTCTTCTTCTTTCTACATGTCCTGTCTCTTCTTCTTTCTACATGTCCTGTCTCTTCTTCTTTCTACATGTCCTGTCTCTTCTTCTTTCTACATGTCCTGTCTCTTCTTCTTTCTACATGTCCTGTCTTTTCTTCTTTCTACATGTCCTGTCTCTTCTTCTTTCTACATGTCCTGTCTCTTCTTCTTTCTACATGTCCTGTCTTTTCTTCTCTTTCTACATGTCCTGTCTTTTCTTCTTTCTACATGTCCTGTCTTTTCTTCTTTCTACATGTCCTGTCTTTTCTTCTTTCTACATGTCCTGTCTTTTATTCTATTTCTTTCTTCTTTTTCTGTCGTTTCTTCTCTTTCTACATTTCCTGTCTTTTCTTCTCGTTCTGTCTTTTCTTCTCTTTCTACATTTCCTGTCTTTTCTTCTCATTCTGTCTTTTCTTCTCTTTCTACCTTTCCCGTCTTTTCTTCTCCTTCTGTCTTTTCTTCTGTCTTTTCTTTTCGTTCTGCATATCTCCTAAAATTGTTTGAGTCATTTTTTCTAAATTCATCTAGGTCACGAGTGTAATGGGGAGATTTATCATAGCAAGAATGTAATGGGGAGATTTATCATAGCAAGAATGTAATGAAAAGATTTATCATCGCAAGAGTGTAATGGGAAGATTTATCATCGCAAGAGTGTAATGAAAAGATTTATCATCGCAAGAGTGTAATGGGGAGATTTATCATCGCAAGAGTGTAATGGGGAGATTTATCATAGCAAGAATGTAATGAAAAGATTTATCATCGCAAGAGTGTAATGGGAAGATTTATCATCGCAAGAGTGTAATGAAAAGATTTATCATCGCAAGAGTGTAATGGGGAGATTTATCATCTAAAAAGCGTAATTGGGAGATTTATCATCTCAAGATTTTAATGGGGAGATGTATCATCTCAAAAGTGTAATGGGGAGATTTGTCATCTCAAGATTTTAATGGGGAAATTTTTCACCTCAACAGTTTAATGGGGAGAATTATCATGTCAACAGTTTAATGGGGAGAATTATCATGTCAACAGTTTAATGGGGAGAATTATCATGTCAAGAGTTTAATGGGGAGATTTATCATGTCAACAGTTTAATGGGGAGAATTATCATGTCAACAGTTTAATGGGGAGATTTATCATGTCAAGAGTTTAATAGGGAAAATTATCATGTCAACAGTTTAATGGGGAGAATTATCATGTCAACAGTTTAATGGGGAGAATTATCATGTCAAAAGTTTAATGGGGAGAATTATCATGTCAACAGTTTAATGGGGAGAATTATCATGTCAACAGTTTAATAGGGAGATTTATCATGTCAAGGGTGTGATAGAAGGACATTCTCTCTGAGGATTCCCTTATAAGAGAAAGCTTGTGCGCCTCAGAGATTTCACATGCGACGTGAGCACTGACACACACTAGCCGTCCTTGACCCTGCCTCCAACACGTGATGCCATTGTCCTGGTGGTCACTGTAAATAATACTGATCATGGTTAAAGATATGGAAATATTGTAGTGAATACTGATCATGGTTAAAGAGATTGGAATATTATGGGGAATGCTCATCATGGTTAAAGAGATGGAAATATTGTAGGGAATACTGATCATTGTTAAAGAGATGGAAATATTCTAGGGAATACTGATCATGGTTAAAGATATGGAAATATTGTAGTGAATACTGATCATGCTTAAAGAGATGGAAATATTCTAGGGAATACTGATCATGGTTAAAGAGGTGCTGATATTGTAAGGAATATTGCTCATGGTTAAAGAGATATGATGTTATAAGGAATATTGCTCATGGTTAAAGAGATATGATGTTGTAAGGAATATTGCTCATGGTTAAAGAGGTGCTCTTCTTCTTCTTCTTCTTCGTTCACTTCTACCACCAAGAACCGCACTGTGAACCTTCTGAATTCACGCCTGTGGTCCTTGTTAGGTCCCGTGGTCCCCTGTGTGGTCCAAAATAGACCACACGAGATCCACGAGAGGACCACAAGGGGTTCAGAGTACCACAGTGCTTTAGCCTGTATTCTTGGTGGGTCTCGGAAGCGGGATTGCGTGACACCGTGGTTTTCATTGCACCAGTTTAGTCTAGGGTTGGACTTTCTCACCAGAAGACCTCGACGTGTTTAGGATATCAATGCATCCCCGCTGGGTGAGAGGCGGTAGCCCACCCAGGCCAGAGTTGGACTTTCTCACCGGAAAACCTCGACGTGTTTTGAGATACCCGTGTATCACCGCCGGGTGAGAGGTGGTTGCCCATCCAGTCCAGGGTTGGACTTTCTCACCGGAAAACCTCAGCGTGATTAGGATACGCAAACATCCCCGCCGGGTGAGAGGTGGTTGCCTATCTAGACTTCCCTGGTCCAGTGTCTCCGACTTCAGCATTTTGCGGTCGTGGCCGCTACCCTTCCTAGTTGTGACCAGGATGGAGCTTTTGTCCAGGAGGACGAATCCTCGCCACTAGTGACTTCAACCCCTGGGTTGAGCCGGTTTAGGCATTATCCCAGTATGGGCGCGTGTTTGGGACGGGACCGACCTCTATGGCAGAGGTACTGTGACATGCATAGCCTTCAAGATTCACCCCTGGTATGAGCCGGTTTAGGCAAAATTCACCAGTATGGGTATTTATCAGGCGTTACCGACCTCTAGAGTAGAGGTGGCATGACATGTCTAGCCATCAAGTTCCACCCCTGGTGTGTGCCGGTTTAGGCATATTTCACCAGTGTAGGTGTATTTCGGACGTGGGTGGCCTCTAGAGCAGAGGTGCCGTGGTATAGCTCTCGTAGCGATACTACTGGACATACCGGTTAAACTTCACTTTCCACCACCTTTTCCCATCGGCGCCGCACAGCAACCTTTATTTCTTTTCCGCATTTACTTCCTTAACCGGGAGGAGCTTCACTCCACGAGCGGCATTCGAGGAGTCTCGCCAGCAGTGTCTTAACCTCTGGGACAAGCCAGTTCATGCATTTCACCCGATATGACTGCACTCAGGTCGTGGCCAACCTCCAGACCAGAGGTGCCGTGATTTGACTGTTTGCTTCGCTTTATCCTTTCTACCACCTTTTCCACAGTGATGCTGCGCGGCAACCTCATTTGCAAATTTCTTCATTGGCCGGGAGGAGCACCGCTCCACGCACGGCAGCTGAAGATCTCGCCAACAGCGGCAGATGAGCTACCAAACGTGCCACTCATCTACCCTAAGTAACTGGTTTTCAGGCGCCAGATATTCGCCCTCGCCCCTTCTCCTGTCAGTTTAAACAGTTCTGCCACGGGAAGGCCAGGAGCTGGACTTGACTGCCAGAGGCTGTTTGTGGCGCGTTTGCAGTCCTTAGAACCTAAAGAGGTGCTGATATTGTAAGGAATATTGCTCATGGTTAAAGAGATATGATGCTGTAAGGAATATTGCTCATGGTTAAAGAGACGTGATGTTGTAAGGAATATTGCTCATGGTTAAAGAGATGTGATGTTGTAAGGAATATTGCTCATGGTTAAAGAGATATGATGCTGTAAGGAATATTGCTCATGGTTAAAGAGATGTGATGTTGTAAGGAATATTGCTCATGGTTAAAGAGATATGATGCTGTAAGGAATATTGCTCATGGTTAAAGAGACGTGATGTTGTAAGGAATATTGCTCATGGTTAAAGAGATGTGATATTGTAAGGAATATTGCTCATGGTTAAAGAGATGCGATGTTGTAATGAATATTGCTCATGGTTAAAGAGATGTGAATATTGTAAGGAATATTGCTGATGCTTAAAGAAATGCCACTCGTGTAAATCTTCTGAATAAAATAAAGTTATTTGAAGTCCCCCTGAATACTACTGATTATAGAGTGGAGAAAATTCTGCGTGGACCGTGCCTGCAGGTCATGTTTTTCTAGAAGATCCAGTCCGTGGGGATGTTAGAAGGTGATCGCATTTTTGATCAGTTTAGAGTTAGGTTTTGTCATGTTAGAACGTATTGTTTTAGTTAGTAAAGTAACTGCACAACTAGTGATTGTCAGCGTCGGTTAGAATGTTTGTGATCAAGAATATTCTTGTCTAGGAACAGTGTCACATTTCATCTAGTATCCTGTGGCCATATTTCATCTAGTATCCTGTGGCGGCCATCTTATATTGAGATGCAAGCTGTCTGACTTCTTTTCTTGTTTTGTTGATCAGTTTGAGGTATGACATGAAATATTTCACCATCATGAATTCATTGGCCAGCACCATCATCATGTGTCGTTAATTTAATGTTTATGTGATCTGCATTTGATGCACTTAGTTGACTGATTCAGCGTTACTGTTGAGTGACTTCCTGAGCTGACAGTTGAGCATGAGTAAATGGAGTAGTGAGGACTGAATGTATAGACATATATACTTATATATCACCTTCTACCGAGGCACAGTAGAACAAGTGAGAAGTACCATGGAGTAGTGAAGATTGAATGTATAGACATATATACTTATATATCACCTTCTACCGAAGCACAGTAGCACAAGTGAGATAGAGAAGAACGAAAATGACATTAGTATCATTCAAGCGGATTCATGATTAAATCAATCATCATAAGTTTCAATCAACAGCATCTCTATCAATCAATGATATAAATACAAATACATAACATCATAAGTTTCAATCAGCAGCATCTCTATCAATCAATTATATAAATACAAATATGCTAATGTATATACCAAATATTTTTCAGTAGTGGATCCTTCCAAATAAACTATAACGGAAACAATAGGGAAGGGCATGAATGTGTGTTGAAATCAGGACATGAAGTAGGCCGTAACAGCTAGCGACTATCACCATCTGTCGTCATCATCATCATCATCATCATCATCATTATTATTAAACTTGTTTAACTTTCTATGATTCACAACAACATCATTCCTACCTTTCTCTTGTCATCATTTTCTTCATCTGTATTTCTGCAGCATTTTTTTCTCCTTGAACTTTGATCTAGTATTTCTGGTGCTCAGGTACAAATTACATTTACTCAGAATCACCACACACCCACACACCATCCACACAAACCCACACATCACCAACAAAAAGCCACACACCACCCACACAAAGCCACACTCCACCCACACAAAGCCACACACCACTCACACAAAGCCACACACCACTCACACAAAGCCACACTCCACCCACACAAAGCCACACACCACTCACACAAAGCCACACTCCACCCACACAAAGCCACACACCACCCACACAAAGCCACACACCACTCACACAAAGCCACACACCGCCCACACAAAGCCACACACCACTTACACAAAGCCATACACCACCCACACAAAGCCACACACCACCCACACAAAGCCACACACCACCCACACAAAGTCACACTCCACCCACACAAAGCCACACACCACTTACACAAAGCCACACACCACTTACACAAAGCCACACACCACCCACACAAAGCCACACATCACCCACACAAAGCCACACACGCCTCTTCCATAAAGTTCTTCACTCTGTGGCCGACGCTGAAGGAAGACCTCAGCCAGGACCTTTCATCTCGTGTCTGTTTATGTGAAGCCAGCAAGAACAAGATCAAAGAACTCCCAAGTTGTGGGAACAGTTTAGAAGTTTGGTTTTTTTTAAATGAAATCTATGTACTCTTTGATGTTAGCATGTGAATGTGATAATATTCACGTCTCATGTATTTTGTATGTGAATGTGATAATATTTACATCTCATGTATTTTGTATGTTTTATATGTTATGGGAGTTCTGGATCAGAGGTTGAATTTCTGTTTTAATTTTCCTGATATTTCTCTTTTTCCTAGATTACTTAATGTGCTAAACTGAATGTTGCCCTGATTTGTCACGCCAGTAAAATTCTGTTAAAAATCATAACGGGTAGACTTCTTAAGGAAATAGAAGAAGAAATCAATATGGTCCAAGCTGGTTTCAGGCAAGGAAGAGTATCAAGAGATCATATATTCAATATAAGATTAATAATAGAGAAATGCAGAGAGTTTAATGTGAATCTATATTTATCCCTTATAGACCATTCAAAGAGAGAAAACTTAAATATTTTGGACACATTAAACGTCATGATAATTTAGAGAATACCGTATTGGAAGGATACATAACGGGAAAAAGAAAAAGAGGAAGACCAAGACGAAGATGGCTGCAAGACATCGTTGACGATCTGGAAATGGATGCAACAGCAGCAGGCCATCCTGCTCACAACCGAGAGGCCTACAGGAGTGCTGTTTGGGAGGCAAAGTTCCGCAAGGGACATGCAAATGAATGAATGAATGAGACCATTCAAAGGCATTTGATTGCGTGCAACACCAGAAACTTTGGGAAATAATGGAAAAAATGGGATTTCCAACACATTTGATACAATTAACATCACTGCTGTATCTAGACCAACAAGCAGCAGTAAGAATAAATGGTGAAACAACAACTTGGTTTGACATAAAACAAGGGGTCCGTCAGGGGTGCATATTGTCACCCTACTTATTTAACTTGTATACTGAAAATATAATGAGGAATGTTAGAGAAGATATTACGATGCCATAACAATTGGAGGTTATGAAATACTAGATATTAGATAATGGTGATGACACAGTATTACTGTCCACAACACAAAAAGGAATGGAAAAACTAATTATATCAGTTCGTAAGAACAGCGAAGAGCAAAACCTCTATCTTAATGCAAATAAAACTAAAGTGATGACAAGTGACAAAACAAACAAGGCAGCTGAAATATGTATCAATGAGGAAAAACTGGAACAAGTGGAGAGTTTTGAGTATCTTGGATCACTACTAACTAATAATGGAGATACAATGAGGGAAACTAAAAGGAGGACATCTATCGCTCTTCAGAAAGTAAAACAACTAAAGAATCTGTGGAGAGGAATAGACAGAACTACAAAAATAAGATTTTTAAGGTCATGCATCTTTCCCATCACAACATATGCCTGTGAGACGTGGACACTTAACAGCTGAGAAAAAACATAAATGCCTTTGAATGTAAATGCTACAGAAGAGTTCTTCAAATATCATGGACACAAAAAAGAACAAATATACCCATACTACAAGAACTTAACATTGAAGAAGGCTGGCTAGTAAATAGGATTAAAGCGAGAAAACTTAAATATTTTTGGACACATTAAACATCATGATAGTCTAGAGAAAACCGTCTTGGAAGGGTACATAATGGGAAAAAGAAAGAGAGGAAGATCAAGGCGAAGATGGCTGCAAGACATCGTTGATGATCTACAAATAGATGCATCAGCAGCAGGCCATCTTACTCACAGCCGAGAGGCCTATAGGAGAGCTGTTAGGGAGGCAAAGTCCCGCAAGGGACATGCAAATGAATGAATGAAATCTATACTGAATATTTGAAAGCTGAGTGAAAGTTGTATGATAGAATGTTGGAAAGTTTAGTGAAAGTTGTATGATAGAATGTTGGAAAGCTCAGTGAATGTTGTATGATAGAATGTTGGAAAGTTGAGTGAACATTGTATGGTAGAATGTTGGAAAGTTGAGTGAAAGTTGTATGATGAAGGCAGAATTTCAGACGTGTCTGCGTGCCCAGATCATCGCTCTTTAAAAAGTCGTTTCTTGGTTCTCTTAGTCTGGCTGCCTACATATGTGTTTTTCTATATGTCCTGTGTTTGTCTATGTGTCTTCTGTTTGTTTGTGTGTCTACTGTTTGTCTGTGCCTTTTGTCTGCCTGTGTGTGTCTACTGTTTGTCTGGGTGGCTGCTCTCTTTCTGGTCATCTAAGAAACTCCTAAAATGCCTGGAGATAAGCATTAATTTAGCAAGGACGTGTAAAAAACCACAACATAAAGTTTGTGCTGGCAAACTTAAGTCGTAATGAGTGCAGGAGGAAGAAAGCCAACAAAGATTTTTCAGGTCAATCAACCTTTGAAACATGTGAAGCATCCCACATACCCAGCTAGTTCAGGGAAAATCAGCGCTGAGATCCAGAACATGTGTAGAAAAGCAAATCAGGTAATTTGACAAATGACATCGTTACTGAAAAACAAATACATCACAAGTGAAACAAAAAGGGCATTGTACAACACAATTCTCCTCTCAACTGTATGCTAGCAATGTCAAACATGGACACTAACAGCCAAGAAGAAAAGAAAAAAAATATCAGGAGAGAAATGAGATGTTTAAGGAGAATACTAAATGTAAGAAGAAAAGAAGAAATCAGGGCGAAGGTTGAAGTATCATTAGTGCTACATTATATGCAGAAACAACAAGTCAGATGTCTGGCCACATCACACAACTATCACCAGACATTTTACCCAGACACAGAGAGAGACAGAGAGATAAAACAAGAGACAACGAACGAGGGACAGAGAGAGACAGAGAGATAAAACAAGAGAGAACGAACGAGGGACAGAGATAGACAGAGAGATAAAACAAGAGAGAACGAACGAGGGACAGAGAGAGACAGAGAGATAAAACAAGAGAGAACGAACGAGGGACAGAGAGAGACAGAGAGATAAAACAAGAGAGAACGAACGAGGGACAGAGATAGACAGAGAGATAAAACAAGAGACAACGAACGAGGGACAGAGAGAGACAGAGAGATAAAACAAGAGAGAATGAACGAGGGACAGAGATAGACAGAGAGATAAAACAAGAGAGAACGAAAGAGGGACAGAGATAGACAGAGAGATAAAACAAGAGAGAACGAACGAGGGACAGAGATAGACAGAGAGATAAAACAAGAGAGAATGAACGAGGGACATAGAGAGACAGAGAGATAAAATAAGAGAGAACGAACGAGGGACAGAGAGAGACAGAGAGAGACAGAGAGATAAAACAAGAGAGAACGGACGAGGGACAGAGAGAGACAGAGAGAGAGACAGAGAGATAAAACAAGAGAAAACGAACGAGGTACAGAGAAAGAGAGAGAGAGAATGAACGAGGGAAAGAGAAAGAGAGACATAACGAAAGAGAGAGAGAGAACGAAAGAGGGAGAGAGAGAGAACGAAAGAGGGAGAGATATAAAACAAGAGAGAACGAAAGAGAGTGAGAGAAAGATAGTGAGAGAAAGAGATAAAAGAAAGGGATAGAAAGAAAGCAAGAAAAAGAAAGCGAGAAAGAGAGAGAGATAAAGATCAAAAGAGAGAGAGAGAGAGAGACACAGAGAGAGAGAGGGAAAGAAAGAAAAGTACAGAGAGAAAGAGACACAGAAAGGAAAAGAAATATTATATATATGAATGAATGAATGAATGGTCTTTATTTTCGAAGAGTGGAGTTGGACACGCACGAAGGCCCGTTATACTTTCTGTCCCTCATGACTCCATCTTTCATCCCTGCCACACATTCCATGTAATACACTTACACAAATATCATGGAAAACAAGAAACATAATATCTAGCAATGTAAAATGAAACTGTTACATACGATGGGTGATTGATAAGTTCTCGGCATAGTGTAGAGTGGATTATCCGTGGACAACTTTTTTATTTCTCAACATAGTCCCCTAGCAAGTTTATGCACTTAGTCCAGCGATCCTGGAGCATACGGATCCCTTCTTTGTAAAAGTCAACATCTTGTGCCAGTAGAAAGTGGTCTACAGCATAAATGACGTCATCATATGAAGCAAATTTGTGATCACTGAGCTCCTTTTTGAGTTTGGTAAACAGGTAATAGTCCGAAGGGGCCAAATCTGGGGAATAAGGAGGATGTTCAAGAAGCTGGAAGTCACATTCATGAATGGCAGCCATTGCAACCGCCGACTTGTGAACTGGAGCATTGTCTTGATGAAAGATAACTCCTCTCGTCAATTTCCCTTGACGCTTTTCCTTCAGTTTGACCCGCAGTTGCTTCACAAGATTAGCGTAATAGGCCCAGGTGACCGTTCTGCCCTTTTGAAGATAGTCTACCAATAGCACACCTTCTGAATCCAAAAAAAGATGGAAGCCATCACTTTGCCTGCTGACAGAACCACCCTTGCTTTCTTTGGAGGTGGGGATCCATGATGTTTCCACT
Organism: Achatina immaculata; assembly: GCA_009760885.1. Lineage (NCBI taxonomy): Eukaryota > Metazoa > Mollusca > Gastropoda > Stylommatophora > Achatinidae > Lissachatina > Lissachatina immaculata. Next base: position 1,837,609 of record CM019711.1, read on the forward strand.
GCTTTGACTGTTCTCTGGTTTCTGGTTGAAAATGATGAATCCAAGTCTCATCCATAGTCACAAATTGCTGAAGAAACTTTTCAGGATCTGTAGAAAAATGGCCAAGATTGTCTCTTGACATGTTGAGACGCTGTCGTTTGTGATCAGCTCCAAGAAGTTTCGGGAACCATCGAGCAGAGACCTTTGTCATTTGAAGATCATTGTGAATAATGGCATGAACACGTTCCTGTGAGACGCTCAACTCAGTAGCAATGTACCGCTCAGTTAGTCGTCGATCCTCCATTATCATGTCATGGATTCTGCCGGTGGTTTCATCGGTGGTTACTGTTCTTGGTCTTCCTGGACGGGGATCATCTTCCAGACTCTCCCTTCCATGTTTGAATTGAGCTGCCCATTTCTTCACTGTGCTGTAAGAAGGGGCACTCTCCCCTAGAGTCTCTACCACATCCTCATGAATCTCCTTCGATAATAAGCCCTTGATGCAGAGGTAGCGAATGACTACTCGATGAGAACTTGTATCCATTTTCTCTATTTTTATTTTATCCATTTTCTCAATTTCTGACACCCCTTACCACTTCAGTAGCCTGTAAAAAAAAAAAAAAAACTGGTTGCTTTTAATTTATTCTTACATTAACGTGATCTAAAAATTCATCTAATGTCAAATGTGCGCTTCAAGTATTTGTAGCTTATGCCGAGAACTTTTCAATCAGCCCTTGTAAATATAAGATAACAAACTATACGACAGGTAAATCATTTAACAAGAGAGAGGAAGCAGGGCAGAGAGAAAGAAAGAGAGAAACAGTAAGTAAGAGAGAGAGAGAAAGAGAGAGAGAGAAAGAAAGAGAGAGAAAGAAGGAGGAAGAAACAGAGAAAGGAGTTGTAGATGACGATAGAGAAATAGAAAGAAAAAGAGAAACAGTAGAGAGAGAGAGAGAGAGAAAAGGAAAGAGTTTCATATTTCTAGTGTCTTTCCCTTCCCATTCTCCACATCACAACGCTTCCACAAAATTCGCGTGAGGACAACATCTCTCCTACCCTTGCTACCTGTACGCCCACACAAACCTGCAACTTGACAAGATAAGAAAACAGCCTTGAAGAAGATGTTACGACATGCCACGATCTGTTTACGCATTTATCTATGACGAGACTCGGCTGCTGGACGTAAACAAAAGCTGTGAGTCTGATTGTTTGACATTAAACAGACTACAATGTAATAAGTCAGAGTAGTAGTGGTAGTGTTTGACATTAAACAGACTACATTGTAATAAGCCAGAGAAGCAGTGGTAGTTTTTTAGATTAAACAGACTACATTGTAATATGCCAGAATAGTAGAGGTATTGTTTTAGATTAAACATACTATGTTGTAATAAGTCATAGAAGTAAATGTATTTTTTAGATTAAGCAGACTACATTGTAATAAGCCAGAATAGTAGAGGTATTGTTTTAGATTAAACATACTATGTTGTAATAAGCCATAGAAGTAAATGTATTTTTTAGATTAAGCAGACTACATTGTAATAAGCCAGAATAGTAGAGGTATTGTTTTAGATTAAACATACTATGTTGTAATAAGTCATAGAAGTAAATGTATTTTTTAGATTAAGCAGACTACATTGTAATAAGCCAGAATAGTAGAGGTATTGTTTTAGATTAAACATACTATGTTGTAATAAGTCATAGAAGTAAATGTATTTTTTAGATTAAGCAGACTACATTGTAATAAGCCACAGTAGTAGTGGTAGAATCAGGACACTGATTAATAGTAGTAGTAGTAGTAGTCGTAGTAGTAGTAGTAGTAGTAGTAGTAGTAGTGTTAGAATTGGGAGACTAATTAGTAGTAGCAGTAGTAGTAGTAGTAGTAGTAGTAGTGTTAGAATTGGGAGACTAATTAGTAGTAGCAGTAGTAGTAGTAGTAGTAGTAGTAGTAGTAGTAGCAGTAGTAGTAGTAGTAGTAGTAGTAGTAGTAGTAGTAGTAGTGTTAGAATTGGGAGACTAATTAGTAGTAGCAGTAGTAGTAGTAGTAGTAGTAGTAGTAGTAGTAGTAGTAGTAGTGTTAGAATCAGGATACTAATAAGTAGTAATAGTAGTAGTAGTAGTAGTAGTAGTAGTAATAGTAGTAGAATCAGGACAGTGAGTAGTAGCAGAAGTAGTAGTAGTAGTACTAGTAGTATTAGTAGTAGTAGTGGTGGTAGTAGTAGTAACAGTGTTAGAAACAGGACACTGAGTAGTAGAAGTAGTAGTAGTAGTAGTAGTAGTAGTAGTAGTAGTAGTAGTAGTAGTAGTGGAGTTAGAATCAGAAAACTGAGTAGTAGTAGTAGTAATAGTAATAGTAGTAGCAGTAGTAGTAGTAGTAGTAGTTGTTGTAGTAATAGTAGTAGCAATGTTAGAATCAGGACATTGTGTAGTAGTAGTAATGCAGTAGTAGTAGTAGTAGTAGTAGTAGTAGTAGTAGTAGTAGTAGTAGTAGTAGTAGTAGTGGTGGTGGTGGCAGAATCAGGATTTAAGTAGTGTTAGTAGTAGTAGTAGTAGTAGTGCAGTAGTAGTAGTGGTAGTAGTAGAAGTAATAATAGTAGTAGTAGTAGAGGTAATAGTAATAATAGTAGTAGTAGTAGTAGTAGAGGTAGTAGTGGTAGTAGTAGTAGAAGTAATAATAGTAGTAGTAGTAGAGGTAATAGTAATAGTAGTAGTAGTAGTAGTAGAGGTAATAGTAGTAGTAGTAGTAGAGGTAATAGTAGAAGTAGTAGTAGAGGTAATAGTAGTAGTAGTAGTAGAGGTAATAGTAGTAGTAGTAGTAGAGGTAATAGTAGTAGTAGTAGTAGTGGTAGTAGTAGTAGTAGTGGTAGTGGTAGTGGTAGTGGTATAGTAGTAGAATCAGGACATTGAAAAGTTCCTGTCAGATACTTCCTCATGTATGAATGTCCTGGTATATCAGAGAAATGGAGTTTATTTTCATCTTCTTGACGTCTGCCTCCATAGATTAGCTGTAGTGCATTTTAAATATGAGTTATCTGCTCTGTGATGTGATGTAGTAAAATAATGTCAGACCTTTAATGTGGTAAAATGTGGCAAATAATGTCAGATATTCGCTGTGATGTAAGTAAATGACGTAAGTGCAAATAATATAAGTGCAAATAATGTAAGTAAATAATGTAAGCGCAAATAATGTAAGTAAATAATATAAGTGCAAATAATGTAAGTAAATAATGTAAGCGCAAATAATGTAAGTAAATAATATAAGTGCAAATAATGTAAGTAAATAATATAAGTGCAAATAATGTAAGTAAATAATGTAAGCGCAAATAATGTAAGTAAATAATATAAGTGCAAATAATGTAAGTAAATAATATAAGTGCAAATAATGTAAGTAAATAATATAAGTGCAAATAATGTAAGTGTAAATATCTTCTATGATTTTCTTTCTTTACGTGTTCTTACTTTTCTGTATCCGCCATGAACATTTGTAGAGGAAAAAAAATACTTCATTTAGTAACATACGTAAAATATTTTCATATTAATATCTCTCTTTCTGTCTCTTTCTCTTTCTTTCTCTCTCTCTCTCTCTCTTTCTTTCTCTCTCTCCCTCTCCCTTTCTCTTTCTCTCTTTCTCAAGCTCCTTTTCTCTCCCTCTCACAGTGGTTTCAGGTTTTTGTCCACTTTATGGGACAGATTTTTACGTGAAAATTTTCTTACTTTATACACCGACAGACATGTGTAGAGTGTAATCCAGTTTACCCTGCGCTGCATGAGCAAATATTATCCATTTTTAAAAGCACAGAAGCGTGTCAGGTGTCATTTTTTTTACAGAAAATATTAACCTTATCATGTCTGTAACCCACAATGTTGGAACGAGAGGACAGTTTGTTATTCGCTGAACAACCCCTGCTGTTTGACTATTTTTTCAGACAGAAATCGTCTTCCGTACACAAATATCTTCACAGAAAAACATCTAGTCGTGTTTTGTTACACATCAACTTTGCTAAAACTTAAAGGTGATCGATACTTCTACGTTCATTCTGTCCACGAGAGAGAGAGAGAGAGAGAGAGAGAGAGCCATGTGTCGCCAATTTCAGTTTGGTGTGCCATATTTGTGACTTCGTGGGCTAGATCTATGATAGTCTGGACTATGGGAGAAGTTTGTCACAGCAAAATATTATCTTTTAACCTATTCTAACATAAAAGATTGTGACAGCAAAATATTCTGTGCTAGGTATTATAATATAAAGATTGTGACAAAAAAGATTATTTGACAACATATTGTGAAACAGAAGATTATCACATTCACATATATATTCTATACTAACATACTCTAACCTATAAATTTAAGACAATAAAAGATAGACATATAAAAGATTTTAGGCGAATATATTCTGGCGTACTATGACATTAATTACTATAACAAAATATTACAATAAATGATTATATTAAAAATACTGTAAAATTCAAGAGAATTACAATCAGATACAATTCTAACATTCCACAATATGATAATTTTAAAAAAATATATGCCAATGTGTGCTAAAATATCATAACAATAACAGATCATACGTCACCATAAGATGACATTTTTTAGTTAGACTTTAATAAGATTATAGTAACAAATCATTATGATTATCTATTTTATTCTTCTATAATCTTCTCACTTCTCTTTGCTTCTTTACATTTTCTTCTTCTATAAGTTTCTCACTTCTCTTTGCTTCTTTACATTTTCTTCTTCTATAATCTTCTCACTTCTCTATGCTTCTTTACATTTTCTTCTTCTATAATCTTCTAACTTCTCTTTGCTTCTTTACATTTTCTTTCTCTATAATCTTCTCACTTCTCTTTGTTCTTCTCTCTTTTTTCTACAGTCGTCTCACTTCTCTTTGTTCTTCTCTCTTTTTTCTACAGTCGTCTCACGTCTCTTTGCTTCTTCACACTTTCTTTTAACATTTTCTCACTTCTCTCTGATTCTGCACACTTTCTTCTTCAATAATCTTCTCATTTCTCTTTGCTTCTTCACATTTTCTTCCTCTATAATCTTACCACTTATCTTTGTTTTCTCACATTTTCTTCTTCTATAGTCTTCTCACTTCTCTTTGCTTTACGTTTCTTTCTCTATAATCTTCTCGCTTTTCTGTGCTCCATTCTATAATCTTCCTGCTTCTCTCCGTCTCATGTTCTAAGATTATTTCTACCTCAAATTTTTGGGCCGTAAATTAAGGTCGATTACTTCCATTTCCTCTTTCTGTCTTCGTATTTATCTTTCACTTCAGTCTCCTCCTATTCTACCCTGTTTCTCTCCCCATACCTCTTCCAATCTCCTCTCTCTCTCACTCTTCTATCTATCTATCTATCTATCTATCTATCTATCTATCTATCTATCTATCTATCTATCTATCTATCTATCTATCTCAGTGCTTATCCTTCTACTGGTCTGTGTCTCTCTACCTTTTCTCCTTCTTCTCTCTGTCTACCTCTCACTCTCTGCTGCCTCTTGGCTACGTTTCTCTCTCTCCGCGCTCTCTCCACCCTTCCCTCTCTTTTTCCCTTATCTTTCTTCATCCGTCTTTCTTTACTTCTATCCCCTCCTAATCTCTCCGCCTCTCCCTGTTCTATCTCCCCTCCTCTTCTCCTTGTTTCCTCACTCTTTCTTGTTCCCCCCCCCCCACCTATCTTTACAAACTTCCTCTCGTGTCTCCTCCCTGTTGCCTTGCTTCCTCGGAATTTCCTTAAACTTGTAGGAAAGTTTAACCTGAAGAAAGAATTTTTTGTGAGAGTCAGTGCCGAGTGACTGGGATATCACAGGTTAACATGCTGGCAGAGAGACATCACAGGTTAACATGCTGGCAGAGAGACATCACAGGTTAACATGCTGGCAGAGAGACATCACAGGTTAACATGCTGGTAGTGAGACATCACAGGTTAACATGCCGGTAGTGAGACATCACAGGTTAACATGCTGGTAGTGAGACATCACAGGTTAACATGTAGGTAGTGAGACATCACAGGTTAACATGCTGGTAGTGAGACATCACAGGTTAACATGCAGGTAGTGAGGCATCACAGGTTAACATGCAGGTAGTGAGGCATCACAGGTTAACATGAAGGTAGTGAGACATCGCAGGTAAATATGCTGAAAGGGAGACATGGCAGGTAAACATGCAGGTAGTGAGACACTGCAGGTTAACATGCTGGTAGTGAGACACTGCAGGTAGGTAAACATGCTTGTAGGAAACAGCTTGAAGGTAAACAATCACCCGGTGAAATGACGTAGGTAAAGTTCAGGAAAGCTTTCAGCTGACATGAATACTTCAAGTGCACATAGATCACGCAAGCACACACACACAACACACACAACACACACCCACACAAGTAATTACCTACCCAGCGTGTCTTCTGAAACACATGAACTCGAACTTGGTAAAATTTGGATCCTAAAAAACTTTAATTTTACTCCCGGAATGAACAGACAGAGCAGAAAAAAGTCACTGACCCGACATGCTCAAATGAACCTTTTGTCGGCAGTTTGAGCTTACCGAAACATGGCAACAGAGGAAAAGTCACACAAGAGTTCCTACAGGTCTGACAAATATTTCCAGACTCTGACAGTTTCGTGAAAAAAAAGACCTCTGTTGTAGAGTAAGCCACTGTTTAGAGTCGGTCTAAAAAAATCTGGTACATGCGTGAGGCTGAATCTAACCCAGTGGTTCTCAAGCCATGAGCCGCTGAGTAAAGGTGTGCGTGAGGCTGAATCACAGCCAGTGGTTCTCAAGCCATGGGCCGCTGACTAAAGGTGGGCCGTGACAGGCAGTATTGCTGGCCGCGCTAAAATCTCGAAGCAGGAAAAAAGAGAGAGAGAGAAAAGTGGACACAATAAAATTTATTCCGTATTTTTCACGCAGTGCATAGCGGCACTGATGCAAGCCAGAGAACTGTGGGTCGCTTTATTGGTATATCCGCAGTGCGGCTGTTGGAGAAAGGATGGTCCAGACAGCGTTTCTTCCAGCATCAAACAGAAATGTGATGTACATAAAAAGCTGGCATCGCTTTTGAAGTGCGACACCGGCGTTTTTCTGACCATGAAATTTTACAATGTACTTTTAGAGAACAGACGGCGTAGACTCTGCGAGAGGTGAAATATAATTCTCAGCAATTGTGTCTTGGTTTAAAAATCATATTTCGTTGACTTGAGAGCCGCTATTCGGTCTTGGCGCTGTGTGTAATTCGTATTGGATTAATCAACGGATTCCAGTTACCCACGTAGTGATCTTGGAGACTTTTCGGATAACTCTTTTTATTGTTTAAACTTTAAAACTTTAGGCGCTAAAATGGGTCGATTTGTGAAACGTAAGCCTTGACTTCGTGGCAAACAAATTGATAGTAGTGGCAGCGAAAGTCACTGTGATCGAGACGACGTTAACGTTGATACTTGTAAGAAAACTAAATACGCTCGAAAATATGATAGAGAGTATTAAGTAGGTTTCGTTCCATAAACAAATTACCAAAACCGCCCACAATGTGTTATTTGTTTGCAAATCCTCTCTACTGAGGCAATGAAGCCGAAGAAATTGTGTCATCATCTAACTACAAGACATCCAGATCTACAGAATAAAACCAAAGAATTTTTCCAACGTAAAACCAAGGAATACAGTAAACAGAAGACAGTGTTAAAAACAAGAGCCACTCTCAGCAAAAAAGCTTTTAAAGCATTGTACCTGATTGCCCAGAGAAACGAAAAATCAAAGAAACCGCACAAGATTGGAGAATAACTTATCATGCCAGCCGCTGTTGATATTTGTGACACAATGTTCGGCTCAAAATACACTACAAAACCGAACAGCATTCCCGTCACGAACAATACTGTCCGCAGAAGAATATCAGAAATGTCCGAGGACATTGTCGAGCAGCTAACTGAAGGATTACAATCTACTAAGTTTGTCATTCAGTTAGATGAGTCAACTGATATCGCCGGAGAGTTACAGCTGCATGTTTTTATGTTCGCTATTGTTGGCAAAATAGTATGCAAGATGAATTTATTTTTTTGCAAGTCACAGCCAACTAGAACGACGGCCGATGAAATATTTTGTGTTTTAAACAATTTTTTCACAACGTTTAGACTCCAGTGGACGAATTGTATCGGTGTTTTCACCGACAGTGCTGCCACAATGACTGGCCGCTACAGTGGTGTTGTAACTCCCATAAAGCAAGTGTCACTCGAGATTGTAGGCACCCATTGCACGATCCGTCTTGAGGCACTCGCTTCAAAGAAAGTGAATGAAATTCTGGGACCTGTACTTGAAGACTGTGTTCGGATTGTAAACTTCATTAAAAACTAGAACAGTAAACAGTCGATTATTTGCTCAACTTTGTATTGAATCAGATGCAGAACACAAGCATCTCCTACTGCACTCGGCTGTGTGTTGTCTGTCCAGAGGAAAAGTTCTTGCAAGGGTGTTTGAGCTTCATTTAGAACTGTTGCAGTTTTTGACAGAACACAATCTCGACCTGGCAGGTAAGGTCGCTGATATTGAGTGGCTTGCCATGCTGGCATACCTTGCTGATATTTTTAGCCTTTTGAACAGTTTGAACATATCACTACAGGGTAAAGATGCCAGTATACTCAAGACATACGACAAAGTTGCAGCCTTTAAGAAGAAACTATGACTTTGGAGAATGCGACTCGAGAACACAAGACATGTTTCACTTGTTCTGTGAAGTTAATAGCGAGATTCTAGAAGGGGTCACTGGTGTAATAAAAGGGCATCTGACATCTCTTGCTGAATATTTGGACAAATACTTCACGCCCGAAGACATTAAAGCGTACGATTCGTAATCCTTTTCAGTGAGCATTCTCTGAATTGACCGGTCGTGGACGAGAAGAATTAGTGGAACTGTCTAGCGATCGCACATTACAGATCATCAACCCCGCTGTGGATACCTCTTCCTTTTAGTGCACTGTTTCGCTGGATTATCGGTCTTTGTCACCCCTGGCGATGAAAGTTGTACCTATTTCAACAACTTATTTATGCCAAGTTTCATTTTCTACATTGACTGCCACGAAAAGCAAATATCGTTCAAGAATGAGCGTGGAGGATGATCTTCCAGTGTGTTTGTCACAATTTCCAGCCAGAATAGACATGCTATGCAACCGGAAACAGTGCCATTTTAGGGTAAATGAAAAGAACTTTTATATAGCAATGAATATGCAGTTAAACATATAGAGAAAATATGACATAATACTTTATACAATTAGATTTATACATTGCAAATATAAAGCTCTTTATTAGACCGCCGCATAAATGTTTCACTTTTAAATGTGGGCCGTGCGGCAAAAGGGTCTGAGAACCGCTGATCGAAACCACGGAAGTTCTGTGTCATGGCCTCGTTCTCGTTTCAGGTGTCACGATTTTTTTCCGTCAGACAGGCATTCGTTGTTAGGCACGTTTCCGTGAGGTGCAAGATAGCCAAGTTTATTAATACGCTTAAAAGTGCAATAAAAATTAGCAAGACGAGAAAGACTAAAGGAACATAAAAATGAGGAAGACATGATTAAACATGTCGTAAAAATGAGGAAGTCGAGAAAGATTAAATGTGCTATAAAAATGAGGAAGACAAGAAAGATTAAAGGTGTCATAAAAATGAGGAAGACGAAAAATAATAAAGGAGTTATAAAAATGAAAATGAGGAAGACAAGAAAGATTAAAGGTGCTATAAAAATGAGGAAGATGAGGAGGACGAAGAAGATTAAATGTGTCATAAAAATGAGGAAAAGAAAAAAAAAATAAAAAACAAAATCATTGCACTATATCCGACACAATGGTCGTCACGTGATAGTGTTGCCTAGTTACAAGTTACAGTTATGGTTCAGTTTTATAAAAAAGATAGAAAGAATGAAGAAAGAGGCCATGAACAAGAATGACAGAAAGTAAGATGACGCGTATAAAAGACAAACATAAAACCGTCCAATATTTCGGCAAAAGCTTTTTTCTTCAAGAACCATATGTGTGAAATATGGATTGTTGCGTCTTCTTTATTTATAAGTGCTTGTATTACTTTCTGTCACTCTCGTTCTTGCCTAGTTTCTTCACTCTCTCTATTCTGTTTATAAAACAGAACTATACACCTCCGTCTGCCTTCATTACTAGAAGCAATTACACTGCAGTGGTCATTTCTCTTATCTCTAACCTTTCTCGTATCTCTGAACTTTCTCTTATCTCTCACCTTTATCTGTCTCACGCCTTTGTCTTATCTTTCATCATATCTCTTATCTCTCACCTTTCTCTGATCTCTCACTTTTTCTTAACCCTCATTTCCCTCTTATCTCTCACCTTTCTTTTATTCTTATTTCACACCTTTCTCTTATCTCTCATTTCTATTATCTCTCACCTCTCTCTTATCTCTCATCTTTTTCTTATCTCTCGCCTTTCTCTCATCTCTCACCTTTTCCTTATATAACACATTTCTCTTATCTCTCACCTTTCTCTTATATCTCACTTTTCTGTTATCTCTCACATTTCTCTCAACTCTCACCTTTCTCTTATCTTTCACATTTTCTTATATCTCACCTTTCTGTTATCTCTCGCATTTCCCTTATCTCTCACTTTTCTGTTATCTCACACCTTTCTCTTACCTCTCACCTTTCTGTTATCTCTAACATTTCTCTTACCTTTCACCTTTCTGTTCTCTCTCACCTTTCTGTTATCTCTCACCTTTCTCTTATCTTTAACTTTTCTCTCACCTTTTTCTAAACTCTCATTTTTCTCTTATCTCTCACCTTTATTGTATGTCACACCTTTCTCTTATGTCTCACCTTTCTCTTTCTCTCACCTTTCTCTTATCTCTCATATTTTTCTTCTCTCATTTTTCTGTTATCTGTCTTCTTTTTTCTTATCTCTCACATTTCTCTTATCTCTCATCTTTCCCTTATCTTTCATCTTTCTCTTATCTCTCACATTTTTCTTCTCTCGTTTTTCTTATCTCTCTCCTTTCTCTTATCTCTTACCGTGTTGCCAAGTACGGAAAGCTGACACCTGCTAAGCGAAGTGTCTTATCAGTACCAGAGACGTAATGCTCCAGGCCACGAACACAAGAACCTTGCTCCACTTTCTCTGTATAACACGTATTAAGGATGTTGACCAGAAGTTCTGATACGTGCACAAGTGTCAACGTTCCAAAACCTATTTACCAGGGGGTGGAACTTTGTGCACTGAAAATCCAACATTTTATCTTAAAGTAGTCTGCACAATCTGTCTTTTTTTTTGGGGGGGGGTGGGTGGCGGGGGAAGAGAAGGGGATATTTGATATTTTCAACAGGTTCCACGTGGTACAACACCTGGTAAGCCCCCTACCCCGTCCCTACACGGACTCTTACAGTTCAGGTGATAGTGTCATGCCCTCTCACAGCAAGACTAAAATGTATAAAAAGTAGGAACATCTTAATTACATAACGCGCACACACAGTTGTGACTTTTCGGAGTGAGCCTTAATTATACGAAGACACACAGGACGAAGAAGAAGAAAGAGAGAGAAGATAAAGTATAGATTCACGTGAATGCTACGTTAACAAAATAGGAATTTTAAAAAAAAAAAGAATATAATCAAATAAATGGAGCACTTAGCTGTATCGTGTAAGAAGCTGTGACTTGTAAGAAGCTGTGACTTGTAAGAAGCTGTGACTTGTAAGAAGCTGTGACTTGTAAGAAGCTGTGACTTGTAAGAAGCTGTGACTTGTAAGAGGCTGTGTCCAGAAGTGCGCATGGTGGAGTGCAGAGAATGTTTAAACGATGACTTGTCGTGTGTGATAGGTGGGTCATAAAGGCTGATGGGGACGGCAGAAAGGGGAGAGAGTGGATACAGTGGTAACCTAGCCGGGAGAAGGTGGAATAGATGATTGTGATTGGGGTAGAGGGGTTGTAATCTTATGCTGTGAGAGGTTGTGAACTATGTGCTACAAGTGAGAAAGGAATAAAACTAGTGCAGAGGGATTATGATTGTGGAGGTGGGGAGTGTTAGGTGAATTGTGAGTATATTGTTGTCTGCTTAATTTTATATACATACGATCTACTACCTGAGCCCCGTTTTAATCCCCGTGTATTCAACGCTTATGATGATCGACAGCATGCTTCTCCCAAGATGATCGACAGCATGCTCCTTCCAAGATGATCGACAGCATGCTCCTCCCCCCAAGATGATCGACAGCATGCTCCTCCCAAGATGATCGACAGCATGCTTCTCCCAAGATGATCGACAGCATGCTCCTTCCAAGATGATCGACAGCATGCTCCTCCCAAAATTATCTACAGTATGCCCCCCAAGGTGATCGACAGCATGCTCCTCCCCCAAGATGATCGACAGCAGGCTCCTCCCCCAAGATGATCGACAGCATGCTCCTCCCCCAAGATGATCGACAGCATGCTCCCCCCAAGATTATCGACAGCATGCTCCCCCAAGATGATCGACAGCATGCTCCTCCCAAGATGATCGACAGCATGCTCCTCCCCCAAGATGATCGACAGCATGCTCCCCCTCCAAGATGATCGACAGCATGCTCCCCCCCCCCAAGATGATCGACAGAATGCTCCCCCTAAGATGATCGACAGCATGCTCTCCACCCCCAAGATTATCGACAGCATGCTTCTCCCCCCCCCCAAGATGATCGACAGCATGCTCCTCTCAGGAATATTGACAGCATGCTCCTCTCAGGAATATTGACAGCATGCTCCTCTCAGGAATATTGACAGCATGCTCCTCTCAGGAATTTTGACAGCATGCTCCTCTCAGGAATTTTGACAGCATGCTCCTCTCAGGAATTTTTACAGCATGCTCCTCTCAGGAATTTTGACAGCATGCTCCTCTCAGGAATATTGACAGCATGCTCCTCTTAGGAATATTGACAGCATGCTCCTCTTAGGAAAATTGACAGCATGCTCCTCTTAGGAATATTGACAGCATGCTCCTCTTAGGAATATTGACAGCATGCTCCTCTTAGGAATCTGGACAGCATGCTCCTCTTAGGAATATTGACAGCATGCTCCTCTTAGGAAAATTGACAGCATGCTCCTCTTAGGAATATTGACAGCATGCTCCTCTTAGGAATATTGACAGCATGCTCCTCTTAGGAATCTGGACAGCATGCTTCTGCCAGGATGATGGATCCATCGTCTCTGTCTTCATGGAGGGGGGGGGTGTTGGGTGTAGCTGAACTGCGAGTATATAGTTGTCTGCTTAGTTTTATATACATATATACTAATTACTTTACACGCAACTTAGAACAGCAATTATGAGACAATGGTTCTTCTTTTGCCACAGGTTTTTTTTTTCTCCAGTGAATATTCAGAGAGATGCACCTGTCTTTCACTGAATAGAGGTAGCCATTCTAAGCTGAGAGTACACGCCTGCAAGATTTGTCTTTCACTGAATAGAGGTAGCCATTCTAAGCTGAGAGTACACGCCTGCAAGATTTGTCTTTCACTGAATAGAGGTAGCCATTCTAAGCTGAGAGTACACGCCTGCAAGATTTGTCTTTCACTGAATAGAGGTAGACATTCTAAGCTGAGAGTACACGCCTGCAAGATTTGTCTTTCACTGAATAGAGGTAGACATTCTAAGCTGAGAGTACACGCCTGCAAGATTTGTCTTTCACTGAATAGAGGTAGCCATTCTAAGCTGAGAGTACACGCCTGCAAGATTTGTCTTTCACTGAATAGAGGTAGATATTCTAAGCTGAGAGTACACGCCTGCAAGATTTGTCTTTCACTGAATAGAGGTAGACATTCTAAGCTGAGAGTACACGCCTGCAAGATTTGTCTTTCACTGAATAGAGGTAGACATTCTAAGCTGAGAGTACACGCCTGCAAGATTTGTCTTTCACTGAATAGAGGTAGCCATTCTAAGCTGAAAGTACACGCCCGCAAGATTTGTCTTTCACTGAATAGAGGTAGCCATTCTAAGCTGAAAGTACACGCCCGCAAGATTTGTCTTTCACTGAATAGAGGTAGCCATTCTAAGCTGAGAGTACACGCCTGCATGATTTGAATGTGATGACACATCTGTTTATGATACTTCTTTGTGGAGTAGGAAGTACTTTCACATCTTAAAGAGACAAAGAAACGGAGAGACAGATAAGGAGAGAGAGACAGAGAGACAGAGAGAGACAGAGAGAGATTGATTGATCTTTCTTTCAAAAGGGTTAAGAATTCGGCACGCAAGCCCGTCTGACATTCTGCCCTCTATCGTACATCTTTCACTCTATTCCAGACATTCTACAAATATGCTGTTCATATAACAAACATAACTAACATTGAAGCTGAGAGACATAAAATAAAATATAACATTTACGTTTCGCTCTTAAACATTCACTCAGTACAGAAGTAACTACATACATTATAAATGACTATCTACTAAACAAAAATTTCGGGACTAATTAGAATAAACAATTAACTGTATCCGGTATCTGTAAGAGCAGTTTAAGATAACTTTTAAGTTTTATGATTCATAGAGGCATGTAGTCGACATCAAATAGATATTGGGAAAGTTTGTAGTTGTAGGAAGGAGTATAATTTATATTTTTTTTACAGGATGGGAGGGTATTCCAAAGATGAGCAGCAGAATAACTAAAGCTTTTCTTGTAAAGATCAAGTCTAGGTTTTGGAAGACATGTTGTTCAAGCGTTGGCTGCACCTTGGGCTAAATTTAAATAGGTTCCATAGATAAGGCGGGGCATGCCGTGAAAGAATTTGATGTACTAACAGCAAGACATACAAATAAAGACAAAGAGACGGAGAGAGATGGAGAAAGATGAAGAGAGAGACAGAACGGAGAGAGAGACAGAGGGAGACGGAAAGACAGATAGAGACAGAGACGGAGAGAGAGACTCAGAGAGAGACAGAGAGACACAGAGAAAGACAGAGAGAGACGAGGAGAGAGAAAAAGAGAGATATGGAGAGAGACAGAAAGAGACGGAAAGACAGACAGAGAGACGGAGAGAGACACAGATATATATATATAGAGAGAGAGAGAGATAGCCAGCTCTGTTCCTGTTAGTCCTTGTCTGCAGCGTGAAACTACATCCCCAATCAGGAAGAACACTTCTTGTTTTGTGGAAGTTTTTTTTTTTAAGCCTGGAAACTAATAACTTGATGTTTAATAATTATGGAATGACAATTTTTAAAATGGAGAAACGAAAGAAGCTGATCTCATGGGACGCGCAGATTCACCCACTTAGCATATCAGAATTTCTTAACTGAACTTAAGAAATATTCCTTGCCAGCATTTTCTCAAAAGGCGGAGGCGAAATTTCTCAGTGCTTTTCAAGTTTTGCTTTCACTGTCCCGCCAGATTAATGTTTCTTTTCTCTTTTCACGTGCTGGCTACGTGTTACCCTTGTTTCTTTATCACATGTACAGTCTACCTTTGTTTGATCATCACGTGTACAGTTTACCCTTGTTTCTTTATCACGTGTACAGTCTACCCTTGTTTGATCATCACCTGTACAGACTACCTTTGTTTAATCATCACGTGTACAGTCTACCTTTGTTTGATCATCATGTGTACAGTCTACCCTTGTTTGATCATCACGTGTACAGTCTACCTTTGTTTGTTCATCACGTGTACAGTCTACCTTTGTTTGTTCATCACGTGTACAGTCTACCCTTGTTTGATCATCACGTGTACAGTCTATTCTTGTTTGATCATCACGTGTACAGTCTCTCCATGTTTGATCATCACGTGTACAGTCAACCCTTGTTTGATCATCACATGTACAGTCAACCCTTGTTTGATCATCACGTGTACAGTCAACCCTTGTTTGTTCCTCACGTGTACAGTCTGCCCTTGTTTGATCATCACGTGTACAGTCTACCTTTGTTTGTTCATCACACGTACAGTCTACCTTTGTTCATCACGTGTACAGTCTACCTTTGTTTGTTCATCACACGTACAGTCTACCCTTGTTTGTTCACCACACGTACAGTCTACCTTTGTTTGTTCATCACACGTACAGTCTACCTTTGTGTGTTCATCACACGTACAGTCTACATTTGTTAGTTTATCATATGTACAGTCTACCCTTGTTTGTTCATCATACGTACAGTCTACCCTATTAGTTTAGTTGATTTTGTTTACTAGCTTCTCAGTGTATGTCTACTAGTTTAGTTTATTTTTGTATTAGTTTCCCAGTGTATGTCTACTAGTTTAGTTTATTTTTGTATTAGTTTCCCAGTGTGTGTCTACTAGTTTAATTTATTTTTGTATTAGTTTCCCAGTGTGTGTCTACTAGACTTAAATCATGTTTACGCTAGAGTCTATTAATTGTTTGTCTACAAGCCTACTCTCTCTCTCTCTCTGTGTCTCTCTCTCTCTCTCTCTCTGAACATAAAGTGCCCAGGGCACATGGGGCTTCCGCAAGGGTTTTCCACAAATGCCTGTCCTTCGCCTTTTTTTCTGCTCTTGCCCAGGTGAGCCCTATATTGCTCAACATCCTTTCTGTTGTTCTTCTCCATGTCTCTTTTGGTCTACAATTACTTCTGTTCCCCTGTGGTGTCCATATACCCTACACTAGAGTCTATTAATTGTATATCTACAATCCTACACTAGAGTCTATTAATTGTATGTCTAGAATCCTACACTAGAGTCTATTAATTGTATGTCTACAACCCTACACTAGAGTCTATTAATTGTATGTCTACAACCCTACACTAGAGTCTATTAATTGTATGTCTACTACCCTACAGTAAAATCTATTAATTGTATGTCTACAACCCTACACTAGAGTCTATTAATCGTATGTCTACTACCCTACAGTAAAATCTATTAATTGTATGTCTACAACCCTACACTAGAGCCTATTAATTGTATGTCTACAACCCTACAGTAAAATCTATTAATTGTATGTCTACAACCCTACACTAGAGTCTATTAATTGTATGTCTACTACCCTACACTAGAGTCTATTAATTGTATGTCTACAATCCTACAATAGAGTCTATTAATTGTATGTCTACAACCCTACACTAGAGCCTATTAATTGTATGTCTACAATCCTACACTAGAGTCTATTAATTGTATGTCTACAACCCTACACTAGAGCCTATTAATTGTATGTCTACAACCCTACACTAGAGTCTATTAATTGTATATCTACAATCCTACACTAGAGTCTATTAATTGTATGTCTACAATCCTACAATAGAGTCTATTAAGTGTATGTCTACTACACTACACTAGAGTCTATTAATCGTATGTCTACTACCCTACAGTAAAATCTATTAATTGTATGTCTAGAATCCTACACTAGAGCCTATTAATTGTATGTCTAGAATCCTACACTAGAGTCTATTAGTTGTATGTCTACAACCCTACAGTAAAATCTATTAATTGTATGTCTACAATCCTACACTAGAGTCTATTAATTGTATGTCTACAATCCTACAATAGAGTCTATTAATTGTATATCTACAATCCTACAATAGAGTCTATTAATTGTATATCTACAATCCTACACTAGAGCCTATTAATTGTATGTCTACAACCCTACACTAGAGTCTATTAGTTGTATGTCTACAACCCTACACTAGAGCCTATTAATTGTATGTCTACAACCCTACACTAGAGCCTATTAATTGTATGTCTACTACCCTACACTAGAGTCTATTAATTGTATGTCTACTACACTACACTAGAGTCTATTAATGTATATCTACAATCCTACAATAGAGTCTATTAATCGTATGTCTACTACCTTACACTAGAGTCTATTAATTGTATGTCTACAACCCTACACTAGAGCCTATTAATTGTATATCTACAATCCTACAATAGAGTCTATTAATTGTATGTCTACAACCCTACACTAGAGTCTATTAATTGTATATCTACAATCCTACAATAGAGTCTATTAATTGTATGTCTACAACCCTACACTAGAGTCTATTAATTGTATATCTACAATCCTACAATAGAGTCTATTAATCGTATGTCTACTACACTACACTAGAGTCTATTAAGTGTATGTCTACTACACTACACTAGAGTCTATTAATGTATATCTACAATCCTACACTAGAGTCTATTAATCGTATGTCTACTACCTTACACTAGAGTCTATTAAGTGTATGTCTACTATCCTACACTAGAGTCTATTAATGTATATCTACAATCCTACAATAGAGTCTATTAATTGTATGTCTAGAATCCTACACTAGAGTCTATTAATTTTATGTCTACAACCCTACAGTAAAATCTATTAATTGTATATCTACAATCCTACAATAGAGTCTATTAATCGTATGTCTACTACACTACACTAGAGTCTATTAATCGTATGTCTACTACCCTACAGTAAAATCTATTAATTGTATGTCTACAACCCTACACTAGAGCCTATTAATTGTATGTCTACAACCCTACAGTAAAATCTATTAATTGTATGTCTACAACCCTACACTAGAGTCTATTAAGTGTATGTCTACTACCTTACACTAGAGTCTATTAAGTTTATGTATTGAGCCAGATCTCAAGGACGTCCTCGTCTACAGCCACCTAAAGCAGACCCTTCCATATGTTGGAACTAGAAAATGGAACGGCCCTCGCCGTGTTACCTGCCCTGTAGTCTGGGAAACGAGAACAATCACCTTTCCTAAAACTATCCTCACTCTCTATGAGAGATTCACATGCGAGTTTCGCAAGGTAATATCTGTCATTGTATGCAAAAGATGCAAGATAACCTATATAGGTGAAACTGGTATTAGACTAGGAGACTGCATACAGAAACATCTGTACGATATCACTCAGCATGCCTCGAAACCAGTCCCCAATCATTTCAATGGCCCCAACCATAGAGGCAAATGTGATTTTCTGGTAACAGCCATCAAACAATGTCGCACATATGACACAAACCGCTTAGCTCTTGAGAACCGCTACATTCAGGACTTTGGGACACTGCCACTACATGGTTTTAACTAGTTATTCAGCAACATATAATGTTCCATAATCTTACTCATTCTCACTTGCTTCACATAGTTTAGTACCCTCACGCATCATCACATTACTATTCCTCTACCACAATCATAATCATTCATTTCACCTTCTCCTAAATAGATTGCCATCTCTTCCCTACCATCATCTACTATCAACCATCCCAAATCTCTATCCATCCACTCCACCACCACCACTACCACCACCATCATCATCAACATCATCATCGCCTTTCACTCCCTTAAGAGTACTGGCCATGTATAGGTGCTTTCCAGTCATCCCTGTTCGTGGAATAATTCTATTTTCCTTCTGTGCGCATCCTTGTCTCTTAACATTTTCTACACTCAACCATGCAAAATTTTGCACATTTTCAGAATGAACGCTGTTTCCATGGTTACCGTTGTCTCTTGTTTATGCTTATATCGAGTACATACATGCGATTTTGGCGCTGTGTTGATATAGAGGCTGAGATAAGTCCTCCTTTCAGTTTTTTTAATTTTTACGTTTTTTATTGTTCTGTTATTATTAAATTAATGTGCATCTGTACTTTGTCTCCTCTCTCCGATTCTCCGTTCTGTTGTTTTTGTTTGATAAAGGCTCGCGCCGAAACGTCACAAGTGTGTTATCGTTAAATAATAAAGCTATTTTTTCCCCTAGTTTATATTAGAATAAGCACAGAATGATCGGGAAAATCTGATCCTCTGGTTGTCGCTCGGCTAGAAAAAAAAGCACAGTGCGGCACTTGAACTAGCAGACGGCTTGACTAGCAGACAACATTAGGAGAATTAAGGGAAGAAACTGTTAGGACAGACATGATAGAAGTTTTGATCAGAGAAGTTTTTATGATGGGATTGTGATCGGCGTGAAACAGTGTAGAACAGCTTAAATTGATTTAGTCTGGTCAGCTTGACCAAGATGTTTGTGCTAGCTGTTATTGTAGTACTGTTGAAATTTATTAGGACCAGTGGTTCTAAAAATTTGTGTGTGACTTTTGTGGCATGTTCATGATATTCAGTAAGTTGTGCTTTTGTTATCATGTTGTTAGATTGCTGTTTGTCTGGGTGTGAATGTAGATCACCCACTTCCCACATGGCAAACTTCTGTCTTGCCGGGGGTGGAGCCTAACTGTACTTATTGTTTAACATTCTTCACCTCATGTCACCTATCATTAGTACTCATTAATAAAACTTGTTTTGTACTTCACATCTTGTCAAGTCACTACACAATGTTATCTGTTGTTTTGTCTCAGAATTGTCAGAGGTTTTCATACTGTGCTGCTGTGTTCAAAGTTGGAGTTGTGTGCCTGGGTATGTTTGTTTCTCTGTGTATATCAAAGAAACAATTGCTTATACTATCAAACTATAAAGTGACTATAACTTATTGCACTTAAACTCATCAAGCAGTAGCACACACAATCTCGGTAACTTGTCACCACATAAAAGTAGTGATACTATTCCAGTTGGTGCCGTGACCGGCGCTTTCCTTTACGGCCGACAACATACCGCTTTGTCACGGCACTTGCCTTCTTTAGCTGCACCTTCTTCTACGGTCAGCACAATTCTTCTGTAGCTAGGGCTGAGATTAGTCCTTTATTGATAACATGATTTACTGGTGCCTTGTTCAGCCCTTTCTTTTAGTGCCGACTGCAAGCTTCCGTTAGTTGCTATACACTGTTTGTTATACAGCGTCTTGTATTGTGCACTGTCGCTGTCTGTGATAGCTTGTACTTGTTATGTCAGCTATTGCTTGTATGTAACCGTGCAGTCAGTTACTGTATGTTTAGTTGTAGGCAGTGAAGCTCATCTGGGAAAGAGGAGGCTTAGCTAGAATAGCTTCACCAGTTGTATGCAGTTAGCTTAGGAGTTGTTAGGAATTAGCTAGCTAGAGATTCAAGTTGTTCAACTGTTAGTTTGTTAGGGTTAGGAATTAGCTAGCTAGAGATTCAAGTTGTTCAACTGTTAGTTTGTTAGGGTTAGGAATTAGCTAGCTAGAGATTCAAGTTGTCAACAATTAGTTAGTTAGTGTTAGGGTTAGGAATTAGCTAGCTAGAGATTCAAATTGTTCAACAATTAGTCAGTTAGTGTTAGGGTTAGGAATTAGCTAGCTAGAGATTCAAGTTGTTCAACAATTAGTTAGTTAGTGTTAGGGTTAGGAATTAGCTAGCTAGAGATTCAAGTTGTTCAACAGTTAGTTAGTTAGTGTTAGGGTTAGGAATTAGCTAGCTAGAGATTCAAGTTGTTCAACAATTAGTTAGTTAGTGTTAGGGTTAGGAATTAGCTAGCTAGAGATTCAAGCTGTTCAACAATTAGTTAGTTAGTGTTAGGGTTAGGAATTAGCTAGCTAGAGATTCAAGTTGTTCAACAATTAGTTAGTTAGTGTTAGGGTTAGGAATTAGCTAGCTAGAGATTCAAGTTGTCAACAATTAGTCAGTTAGTGTTAGGGTTAGGAATTAGCTAGCTAGAGATTCAAGTTGTCCACAGTTAGTTAGTTAGTGTTAGGGTTAGGAATTAGCTAGCTAGAGATTCAAGTTGTCAACAATTAGTCAGTTAGTGTTAGGGTTAGGAATTAGCTAGCTAGAGATTCAAGTTGTCAACAATTAGTCAGTTAGTGTTAGGGTTAGGAATTAGCTAGCTAGAGATTCAAGTTGTCAACAATTAGTCAGTTAGTGTTAGGGTTAGGAATTAGCTAGCTAGAGATTCAAGTTGTCAACAATTAGTCAGTTAGTGTTCGCATTTTTATCCGGTACCTCCACGTCAGGGTCCTCAACTGTGAGAGCTGAAGGACAAATTTTCTAGTAGGGTTAGAAACAGTGGTTTGTTCATTCAGGGTTGTTTAGTTGTCAACACGTCGATCAAGACCATTCCCAGAAGAAGTTTGGGGCACCTCTACCTCCCTGGCTCCGTGCAGTGCAGGTGATCCTGAAACCATACCTGTACCTGCAGACCGGACTTGTGAAACTGATCTTCATCCTGTATGTTGTGAGAACCATACCTGTACCTGCAGACCGGACTTGTGAGACTTATCTTCATCCTGTATGTTGTGAGAACCATATATGTACCTGCAGACCGGACTTGTGAAACTGATCTTCATCCTGTATGTTGTGAGAACCATACCTGTACCTGCAGACCGGACTTGTGAGACTGATCTTCATCCTGTATGTTGTGAGACTGATCTTCAGCCTGTATGTTGTGAGACTGATCTTCAACCTGTATGTTGTGAGACTGATCTTCAACTTGTATGTTGTGAGACTGATCTTCAACCTGTATGTTGTGAGACTGATCTTCAACCTGTATGTTGTGAGACTGATCTTCAACCTGTATGTTGTGAGACTGATCTTCAACCTGTATGTTGTGAGACTGATCTTCAACCTGTATGTTGTGAGACTGATCTTCAACCTGTATGTTGTGAGACTGATCTTCAACCTGTATGTTGTGAGACTGATCTTCAACCTGTATGTTGTGAGACTGATCTTCAGCCTGTATGTTGTGAGACTGATCTTCAACCTGTATGTTGTGAGACTGATCTTCAACCTGTATGTTGTGAGACTGATCTTCAACCTGTATGTTGTGAGACTGATCTTCAACCTGTATGTTGTGAGACTGATCTTCAACCTGTATGTTGTGAAGAACAAGAGGTACTTGTTACATCATATATCATCACTCTCAGCGCAGATTAGGGGAGGTAATATTATTAATATTATAATCTTTGTATCCAGTTTCATGTAAATTACAGTTGCAGTACATCCAAGTTATTACTGACATTTTTGCCATGGAACATTCAAGTTGGGAACAGTATTTTATGTTTGCATAGAACATTTGGTGTCATCAGCTCGCCAGATGTCCTCCTTACTCATGGATTATAGAACAGCGCCAGTTTTGTGTTTGGGCATTGAAACTGAGAGACAATGTTAGTTCATCTGTGTGACTTAAGTTCCTCAGTTTACTATATAGGAGTGAACATTTTCTTTTTGAGAACTGACAGTCGTTGGATGTCCTCCTTGCCAGAAATTGGATTATGGACAATTAGATTAGTGCTGTTCTGTGTGGACATTTAGAATATTGTGTTTCAAGTTTGCAGTTTTTTTTTCTTGCAGGAATAGTTTAATTCCTAGTAATGTTAGTTCACATATTTTGCATTGTCTTTGATATTGCATTGCATTGTAATTTACACTGAGATTACATTGCATTGTATTTCTTAACACAGAGACTGGTTTGCGTTGTTGGTTATATCATTTCTGGTACAGGACAAACTAGTGGTTGCCCTGGGTGAAGATATGCGATGGCTTCAGCTCCATCCACGTCCGCTTTGCTGGGATTATTACAGAGTTCCCTCTTTCATGTCAGCAATGACTTGAAGTTCAACCAGATAATGTCGGCTGTAGATAGGTTCGACGTGGACCCAGCAAAGTTAAAGCAGTGGCTGCAGGAACTTAATAAGCAGAGATGCCGATCTGCAATGCAAAAAAGAACTTGGTGTACCTGCGGACCACAGGTCCCATGACGGAAATTATCAAACAGCGCCTCCGTCTTCTGAAGTCATGGGAAGAGTTTGTGTCTGTTCTATTAGCACGTTACCGTACCGTGTGTTACAGACCCCACACGACTTCTGGGGAGTCCATTCAAGCACTGGCTGACCGAATTAGCGAGGCAGCCAGAGTTGCCTACCCTGCGGCGGAACCGGTTTCTCCTTTGACTAAGCGGGAACTAGAGCAGTCTTTCATCGATGCGCTACTCCCAGACTTAAACACAAAGTTACTAAGAGAAAAGCCAGTTACTTTTTTATGAAACCTGTTGACATTGCCTTAGAAGAGAATAATTTAACTAAGTCGGTGAACCTTAGTTGTGGTTCCAGAGGTTCTCAGCCCAGGAATGAGATGGCTGCAGTGAAAGAGATGCCAAGACCCAGTCCCCGGATGGTGCAGCTGGTTGCTCAACAAGAGACATCGCCGGGTCATGCACCTCCCACAGAAGAGAGTAGGGTTGACCAATAGAGGTCCAATACCAGACCCAGGAGACCTGTACGCACACAACTACCAGACAACAGCTCGTGTTTTAATTGTGGAAAATATGGCCACATCGCTAGAGATTGTAGGCAGAAGCCGAGAAATAATCAGTCATATTAAACTAACAAGTCGGAGCGCTGTGAGCTCTTGTGCGTCCGATAGAGTTTTCACACCATCTAGGTCAGCCAAACTTTCGTTTTCTCATGCTTCACCACTACTCTCGGTGGCCGTGAACCCGCCTATTCCTACTTCTGTCCTTGTTTCTATTGGGTCTTGTAGAGTTTGGGCATTATTAGACACATGAGCTAGTGTTCAGATCCTTACCATCTGCTCCTAAACTCCTGCCCACTAGAATTACTCTCCAGACTTACTGCAGCTTCCATGAGAGTACTTAATTGGCAGAGTTTACTTACCCATTTCAGTAGCTGGAGTTACTACCCATTTCTGTTGCTGGGGTTACTACCCATTTCTGTTGCTGGGGTTACTACCCATTTCTGTTGCTGGGGTTAATACCCATTTCTGTTGCTGGGGTTAATACCCATTTCTGTTGCTGGAGTTACTACCCATTTCTGTTGCTGGGGTTAATACCCATTTCTGTTGCTGGAGTTAATACCCATTTCTGTTGCTGGGGTTAATACCAATTTCTGTTGCTGGGGTTAATACCCATTTCTGTTGCTGGAGTTACTACCCATTTCTGTTTCTGAGGTTACTACCCATTTCTGTTGCTGGGGTTACTACCCATTTCTGTTGCTGGGGTTACTACCCATTTCTGTTGCTGGGGTTAATACCCATTTCTGTTGCTGGGGTTAATACCCATTTCTGTTGCTGGAGTTACTACCCATTTCTGTTGCTGGGGTTAATACCCATTTCTGTTGCTGGAGTTAATACCAATTTCTGTTGCTGGGGTTAATACCAATTTCTGTTGCTGGGGTTAATACCCATTTCTGTTGCTGGAGTTACTACCCATTTCTGTTTCTGAGGTTACTACCCATTTCTGTTGCTGGGGTTACTACCCATTTCTGTTGCTGGGGTTACTACCCATTTCTGTTGCTGGGGTTAATACCCATTTCTGTTGCTGGAGTTACTACCCATTTCTGTTGCTGGGGTTAATACCCATTTCTGTTGCTGGGGTTAATACCCATTTCTGTTGCTGGAGTTACTACCCATTTCTGTTGCTGGGGTTAATACCCATTTCTGTTGCTGGGGTTAATACCCATTTCTGTTGCTGGAGTTACTACCCATTTCTGTTGCTGGGGTTAATACCCATTTCTGTTGCTGGGGTTAATACCCATTTCTGTTGCTGGAGTTACTACCCATTTCTGTTGCTGGAGTTACTACCCATTTCTGTTGCTGGGGTTAATACCCATTTCTGTTGCTGGGGTTAATACCCATTTCTGTTGCTGGGGTTAATACCCATTTCTGTTGCTGGGGTTAATACCCATTTCTGTTGCTGGGGTTAATACCCATTTCTGTTGCTGGAGTCACTGTTTCTCATTGTTTCTATGTGGTTCGTAACATGAACCGTTCCGCCATTCTTGTGCATGATTTTCTGTCTCGTTCTGGCGCTTTCATAAATTACAAATCTAATACTTTCAACATTCACAACAAGAAGATTCCATTAGAGTTAGATGCTCACATTGCTTCTTTTCTTCCTGTTCATTGTTCTTCTCTTCTTTCTCTTCGTTCTGTCAATCTTATTCCTCTTCAACTGAAAGCCCAACCATATTTCCCCTCTGGAAGTTCTTATATGGTTCAAGGTATAGAGACACCTTTCTTACTGTCACAACCGGAGTTAGAGCTGGCGGACTCAGTCGTTGAGCTTCACATTCGTCGCTCACCTGTTATAACAGTCATCAGTCACTCTAGTAAACACATTAAGCTGGAACGCGGATGCGTTTTAGGCAAACTGACTACACTCACAGAGTTAGTGGACTCTGCTGAGAAAGATTCTGGTAATATAGAGAAAGATTCTGGTAATATAGAGTCAACAGCTGAAGGTCGTTCTGGGGTCGTTCGACAGGTTCAGTGCCCAGATGTACACAAGGACATTATTTCCAGTTTGTTGGCACAGAACAAGGATGTCTTTGCCTTGACTGATTCCGAGATTTCTCACGCCTCGACAGTTCAGACGGAAACTGATACAGGCGATCATAGGCCAATCTCCAGGAAACCATATCGTACACCTTTGGCGAGCAGAGAAGTGATTGAGAAGGCCGTCTAGAACATAGTACGTGATGGAACCATTTCCCGCACCATCTCAGAGTGGTCATCACCAGTTGTCTTGGTGACTAAGAAAGATGGTACGCATCATTTCTCTTGCGACTACCGTGCACTCAGTCATCATCATCATGTGCCGTGCCGACTGGGGTTGGCTATTATGCTTCTCCAGAGTATCCGATCCTTCATGCAGGCCATCAGCTCAGTTGGTGATCTCCTCTCACACCACCCCGTCAGACTGTCCAGTATCATTTCTCTTGGTCTTCCTCTTGATTTTCTTCCTTCTATTTTTCCTGTTGTTATAATATTT
Organism: Achatina immaculata; assembly: GCA_009760885.1. NCBI lineage: Eukaryota > Metazoa > Mollusca > Gastropoda > Stylommatophora > Achatinidae > Lissachatina > Lissachatina immaculata. The sequence continues at coordinate 1,864,089 of CM019711.1, forward strand.
TCAATGCCCCCTCTTCTCATTGCATGTCCTATGAAAGTACATTGTCTCTCTCTTATCTTTTTGACAAGGTTTTTTGTCTCTCCAGCTCTTCTCATACATTCTTCATTAGTTATTTTTGCTGTCCAGGGGATTCTTGTCAAATGCCTTGGTGTAATCAATGAAGCATAAGTAGAGATCTTTCTGTACTTCTAAAGCTCTTTCTGTTAGTGTTTGTAAAGCATAAATGGCATTGTGTGTTCCCTTTCCTTCAACAAATCCAAACTGTTCATCTGCTATTTCCATTTTTATCTTTTTCCTTGTTCTTCTCATAATTATTCTCAGAAGTAGCTTCGTTATGTGATTCGCAACATTCTTCTCAGTGCTGTAACTAAATCAGTGTCGTATCCTTTGCCACGCATTGGGGATATTCTCAGCACGATTGGTAAAGCCACGTTTTTCAGCACTTTGGTTCTCGATGTGGCTTTTGGTGCATTCCCTTGTCCGAAGATGCACAGCAGGAGTCAGCTTTTAGCTGCCATCTTGGCTGTTTCCTGTTCAGATTCATGAGCTTTGGGTTAAAAGGGGCACCATCTACCTTTGTCACACTCATGGATACAGTATTGCTAGGCTTAAGGAAGTTTGCACAAGCCTATATCGACGATATACTGGTGTCCACTGATAGAACAATCGAAGATCATGTTCGCAGTCTTCAGACGGTATTCAACCGATTGCGCTAACATAAAGTCAAACTCAAACCGTCACATGTCACTTTTGCTGCCTCAGAGACAAAGTATCTCGGATATGTCATCAGCCAGTCAGGCATATCTCCTGGTCCTGAGAAGGTCAGAGCCATTGCCGAAATGCCGTCTCCTTTGAATGTGAAGGAGGTGCGCTCTTTTCTGGGAACGTGTAGTTACTATCGACGTTTCATTCCCCATTTTTCAGAGATCGTGGCTCCTATTGTGGACCTCGCCAAAAATGGTCATCGATTCAAATGGTCTACAGACTGTGAAATGGCGTTCGAGTTTCTGAAGGATCGCCTTGCGAAGATACCTTTTCTCTCGCATCCTGATTTGCAGAAACCACCTACCAAGTATACAGATGCCTCAAATGTTGCAGTTGGAGCCTGTTTGATGCAGACGGCTTCCACTTCTGATGGGCTCTCTGTTGAAGAGCCAATTTATTTTCTTTCGCAGAAGCTGTCGCGCTCTCAGACTAAGTGGTCCACTTTCGGGAGAGAACTCTATGCTGCCATTACGCCACGCAGAAGCCGAAATATTTCTGGCGAATAGACACTTCGTTGTAAAGTCTGACCATATACCCCTTGGTGGATACATTCCTCAGTCGGCAGGAGATGCCAGACATCAAGTTGCAGAGCTGGTTTGCTAACCTCCACACCGTGGACTTCCAGATGTTGTTTCATCCTTGTTCGAGGAATCAAGCCTTAGTCAGTGGCACCAGCTCTGTTCCAGTACCAGCACACGTTGTCTCCAGGGGCGTACCTCAGCCACATGAGACTGAGACGTGTGACGTCAGTGAGCGTCGCTGAGGCCTACTTACTGGTAGGGCCCCCTCTTTTAGTAGACTGCTCAATTCAGACTGACCTGCCATTTTCCTGTCAGTTGAAGCAGAAAGTCGATAGAGCGACAAACACATCGCGTCCTATAGTGCACGATGTTGCCATTAACGTGTCGTTGCCTAGTGGGACCTTCTAGCGGCAGTACGTTCCAGATCGTTTTAGATCTAAGTCGCCGCGTCCCACCAGAGAGAGATATTCTTTCCACCGCCTCCTCGTTTTGTTCCAAGGTCCCGCCATGGTTCCCGAGGGAAATCCAGGGGAGAGTGGATGCTTGGGCTCACCCCCTCAAGCCATTATATGGAGGTGGATGCTTGGGCTCACCCCCTCAAGCCATTATATGGAGGTGGATGCTTGGGCTCTCCCCCTCAAGCCATTATATGGAGGTGGATGCTTGGGCTCTCCCCCTCAAGCCATTATATGGAGGTGGATGCTTGGGCTCACCCCCTCAAGCCATTATATGGAGGTGGATGCTTGGGCTCACCCTCTCAAGCCATTATATGGAGGTGGATGCTTGGGCTCACCCCCTCAAGCCATTATATGGAGGTGGATGCTTGGGCTCTCCCCCTCAAGCCATTATATGGAGGTGGATGCTTGGGCTCTCCCCCTCAAGCCATTATATGGAGGTGGATGCTTGGGCTCTCCCCCTCAAGCCATTATATGGAGGTGGATGCTTGGGCTCTCCCCCTCAAGCCATTATATGGAGGTGGATGCTTGGGCTCACCCTCTCAAGCCATTATATGGAGGTGGATGCTTGGGCTCACCCCCTCAAGCCATTATATGGAGGTGGATGCTTGGGCTCACCCCCTCAAGCCATTATATGGAGGTGGATGCTTGGGCTCTCCCCCTCAAGCCATTATATGGAGGTGGATGCTTCCGCATCAGCAGTTCCCATGTCGGTGGACGATTTCCGACCCCGACACAAGCGGAAACAGAGGAAGCGAAAGGAGCCCTGCCATCAGTCTCGGAAGGACCACTCTCCTCACAGAGAAAGGTTCTTTCCTGACTCATCTAGCGCCGATTGTGATTCTGAGGCTGATCAGTTGCACATCTCCGATCGTAAGCTCGTAGTGGCGATAGGGAAGATCATCGATAGCGGGGACATAGAAAAGTTCCTGATGAGAAACCTTCACACCGTGCTTATGGAAAAGTTCCTGATGAGAAACCTTCACACCGTGCTTATGGAAACTTCCTGATGAGAAACCTTCACACCGTGCTTATGGAAACTTCCTGATGAGAAACCTTCACACCGTGCTTATGGAAAAGTTCCTGATGAGAAACCTTCACACCGTGCTTATGGAAAAGTTCCTGATGAGAAACCTTCACACCGTGCTTATGGAAAAGTTCCTGATGAGAAACCTTCACACCGTGCTTATGGAAAAGTTCCTGATGAGAAACCTTCACACCGTGCTTATGGAAAAGTTCCCTTTGTTAGAATGAGATTTGAGGAAGTAGTTCGGTAAGCTCGTAGTGACCAATATGGTGGACTTGATTCCTCCTACTGTATAGTCGGAGATCTCCAGAGATTTCTGTAGGAGCAATCGCGACACTAGATTGATAGTGTTCTTCGGATAGGAGTACATCCTTAGCTCCTGTCCTATATCTCAGACTAAAGACTTCGTGTGAAGTTCTGTCTATTCTTCTTCACAGCTTCTTTAGTTGTTTTACTTTCTGAAGAGCGATATATGTCCTCTTTTTAATTTCCCTCATTGGAAAATAAGATTTTTTCATAAGATTTTTAAGGGCATGCATCTTTCCCATCGCAACATATGCCTGTGAGACCTGGACATTTAACAAAACAGCTGAGAAACACATAAATGCCTTTGAATGTAAATGCTGCAGAAGAGTTCTCCAAATATCGTGGACACAAAAAAGAACAAATATATCCATACTACAAGAACTTAATATTGAAGAAGGCTGGCTAGAAAAGAGGATTAAAGAGAAAACTTAAATATTTTGGACACATTAAACATCATAATAATCTAGATAAGACCGTATTGGAAGGGTACATAATGGTAAAAAGAAAGAGAGGAAGACCACGGCGAAGATGGCTGCAAGACATTGTTGATGATCTGCAAATAGATGCATCAGCAGCAAGCCATCTTGCTCACAACCGAGAGGCCTACAGGAGAGCTGTTAGGGAGGCAAAGTTCCGCAACGGATATGCAAATGAATGAATGAATGTAACTCCATTATTAGTTAGTAGTGATCCAAAATATTCAAAACTCTCCACTTTTTCCAGTTTTTCCTCATTGATATATATCAGCTGCAATATTTGTTTCCTCACTTTTAGAGACATTTTCTTATTGTTTTATTATTTTCTTTGTCTCATAAAAAGCTTTCCCTTAAGTGTTCGTGACTTTTTGTTCATTTGTGCACTTGCCATCAGTTGTTGTTGTTGTTGTTGTTGTTGTTGTTCCGAGGTAACTGATTTTATTTACTTGTGTCAGTGTCTTTCTGTTTGAAAGGATGTTGCATTTTGGTATGTTTATTCTTTTCAGTATTATCATTATTTCTGCCTTGGTGCTGTTTAGTTATTGTGTAGGCTTTCTTCACTGCTCTGTTCAGAAGATTTTATCTCTGAGTAGTTCTCTGTCTCTCTCTCTCTCTGTCTCTCTCTCTCTCTCTGTCTCTCTCTGTCTCTCTGTCTTTCTGTCTCTCTAAATTTAGTCCAAAGTGCAGCCAACGCTTGAACAACATATGTCTTCCAAAACCTAGACTTGATCTTTACAAGAAAAGCTTTAGTTATTCTGCTGCTCATCTTTGGAATACCCTCCCATCCTATATAAAAAATATAAACTATACTCCTTCCTACAACTACAAGCTTTCCCAATATCTATTTGATGTCGACTACATGCCTCCATGAATTATAAAACTTAAAAGTTATCTTAAACTGCTCTTACAGACACCGAATACAATTAATTGTTTTCTGAATTGTCCCGAAAATTTTATTTAGTAGATAGTCATTTATAATGTATGTAGTTACTTCTGTACTGAGTGAATGTTTAAGAGCGAAACGTAAATGTTATATTTTATTTTATGTCTCTCAGCTTCAATGTTAGTTATGTTTGTTATATGAACAGCATATTTGTAGAATGTCTGGAATAGGGTGAAAGATGTATGATAAAGGGCAGAATGTCAACGGACCTGCGTGCCCAATTCTTAACCCTTTTGAAATAAAGATCAATCAAATCAATCAATCAATCTCTCTCACTGTATCTCTCTGTTTATGTCTGTCTGTCTCTCTCTCTCTGTCTCCCTCTGTGTCTGTCTGTTTCTCTCTCTGTCTCTCTCCCTGTCTCTCTCTGTCTGCCTCTGAGCAGAATATTTATAGATTATCTGGAACAGAGTGAAAGTTGTATGATAAAGGGCAGACTGTCAGAAGGGCCTGCATGCCCAATTCTTAACCTTTTGGAAATAAAGATCAGTCAATCAATCAATCTGTCTGTCTGTCTCTGTCTGTATGTTTGCTTCTCTCTCTGTCTCTCTCTCTCTCTCTCTGCACGTCTCTGTCTCTCTCTGCCCCTCTCTGCCCGTCTGTCTCTCTCTCTCTGCTCTCTGCTCTCTGCTCTCTGCCCGTCTCTGTCTCTCTCTATGCCCGTCTACCTCTCTCTCTGCCCGTCTCTGTCTCTCTCTGCTCGTCTCTGTCTCTGTCTCTGCCCGTCTCTGCCTCTCTCTGTCCTTCTCTCTCTCTGCCCGTCTCTATCTGCCCCTCTCTGCCCGTCTGTCTCTCTCTGCCCGTCTCTGTCTCTCTCTGCCCGTCTCTGTCTCTGTCTGCCCGTCTCTGTCTCTCTCTGCTCGTCTGTCTCTCTCTGCCCGTCTCTCTCTCTCTCACACCTATGAGAGTAGCACCTGTGAAGTCGTGTTTGAGGGCCTTAGTGAGTATCTGTTTGCAGGTGTGACGCACGTCCTGCAGTGAGCAGTTTTCATTCTCAGTGCTGTTTATCGCTGTTTATAGTTGCTTATGGCTGTTTATAGTTGCTTATCGCTGTTTATAGTTGCTTATCGCTGTTTATAGTTGCTTATCGCTGTTTATTTTATTCAAACCTACTAAACCGGGATAAAAGTGGTAACATCCCCAGCAAGCCAAGTCATGCCGTCTCACTGAAGTCGGTTTTCTGTTTGTGATGGATGTTTTTCTATACGGCAAATCACTTCTAACTTTCACATTATTATTTTCTACTAGTCTCATAACTGACTTAATGTCCCTTTCACAAGTGCCTGGAAATCGTAAAGTCTGCTTAAAGCCATGCCTCAAGCTAATGGCACCACCTTTCCAACACATTTAAGTTCTCCCTCCTTTTCCCCTAAGTGAACCTATTTTACTAAATTACTAAGTGAACCTACCTTACTAAATCACTAAGTGAACCTACCTTACCAAGTCACTAATTGAATCAACTTTACTAAGTTACTAACTCTACAATCTTACTAAGTTGCTAGTAAACCTATCTTACTAAGTCGCTAGTGAACCTATCTCACTAAGTCGCAAGTGAACCTATCTCAATAAGTCGCTAGTGAACATATAAGTCGCTAGTGAACCTATCTTACTAAGTCGATAGTGAACATATCTGTCTGTCTGTGTGTGTCTGTGTGTATGTAAGTTTGTGTGTTTCTGTGTGTGTGTCTGTGTGTGTGTCCGTGTGCCTGTGTGTGTCTGTGTGTGTCCGTGTGTGCCTGTGTGTGCCTGTGTGTGTCTATATGTGTCTGTGCGTGTCAATATGTGTCTGTGCGTTTCTATGTGTTTCTATGTGTGTCTATTTGTGTCTGCGTATCCGAGTGTATCTGTGTGTCTGTGTGTGATCGCGTGTGTGTCTGTGTATGTGCGTGTGTTTGTGTGTGTCTGCTCGTGTGTCTGTGTGTGTCTATGTGTGTCTGTGTGTGTCTGCTCGTGTGTCTGTGTGTCTGTGTTTGTCTGTGTGCATGTGTGTAGCTGTCTGCGTGTGTCTATGTGTGTATCTCTGTGTGTCTTTTTGTATGTGCCTGTGTGTGCGTCTGTGTGTATATGTGTGTCTGTGTAAGTGTTTGTGTCTGTTTGTGTCTGTTTGTATCTGTGTGTTTGTGTGCGTGTGTGTCTGTATGTGTGCCTATACGTGTGTCTTTGTGTGCGTGTCTGTCTGTGCGTGTGTCAGTGTGTCTGTGTGTGTCTGTGTGTATATCTGTGTGTGTTTCTCTGTATGTGTCAGTGTGTGTCTGTGTGTGAGTCTGTGTGTATCTCTATGTGTATGTCCGTGTGTGTTTTTGTGTGTGTCTGTGTGTCTATGTGTATCTGTCTCAGTGTCTGTGTGTGTATGGATGTATGTATGTATATATATATGTATGTACTCGACAATCAAGGGAAACAGGGAATTGATCACATTCGATCTGGTGAGGACATACGAGCACACACAACAGCTCACGCTCACGCGCACAGAAAACAGCTGACCTCAGTGTCTGGAAAGTTTTACTGTACCGACCTCTTAGATCATCATGCCCGCGGCCACCGCACAGCAGAGCAAAAGTACTATTTTAAAATAATAAACATTGACAATTCATGGATATAATGCCCTTGTATAGATAGAGAAGAATATACAGACATGAAAAGAAGAAAGGGCCCCATTACCGTTTCTTGACATAGCCCCAGACTTGTCAAGACCCAGCCGCCGCTGGTGACAAATGGAGGAACATTAAACCAGCGAGTCTGCACGTCTGACATTCCGGTAACGGTTTCTACGGTCTGCTGCAACATCACCTAAATTCCTTTTTTTATATAACATTCTCCTGTTTATCCTGTAATGTTCATAAAATAATTTTATGCTGGTGAACGTTCCAGGCAGTAGTTTCTAGATTACAGTGACCTGGTCGCCGAGTACGAGGTCGACATGCTTTCTCCAGCTGACTGAGCTGAACTCTGTGACCTGTCACTCAGCGCTCAATACTTAAGAGGAGACAGCTAGTGTGCTATCTTCAGGCTTAGTGGGCTGCTTGTCCTGTCAGGTACGTGGTTCAAGTCTGGTAACTCTTTATCTCACACGTCTAAAGTGCTTTGTCTACTGTGTCTCGAAGATTAATTAATCTCGCAATAATGTGCCCAGTCACTGTGACATTCCCTCAGTGTGACAAACTTACCTAAAAGTGATAAGCTCTCGTCAGAGTGACAAGTTCTCGCTGGTGTGACAAGTTTTCTTGAGATTTATAAACTCTCGTTGTAATAACAAACTCTCGCTGGATTGACAAACTCTTATTGGATTGACAAACTCTTATTGGATTGACAAACTCTCGCCGGAATAACAAACTCTCGTTGTAATAACAAACTCTCATTGTAATAACGAACTCTCGTTGTAATAACAAACTCTCGCTGGATTGACAAACTCTGAGTTAGAAAACTCACGTCCAAGAGAGAAACACCAAGACAGGGCGAATATCTGTCACCAGAAACTGTTTTCCTGAACTCTTTCTTATTTGAGTACTACTTGCGTGGGAGGAGGAGAGGAGGGACAGGGGTAAACAAGGGGGTGGGGGGGGGGATGGCAGGTCCTAGAGACACGCGTATGTGTTCTGAAAGGCCACACGTATGACACAGCCAAGTATTCAACACAGCACTACAGAACTCATATTCTACTGAGGATGTGTGTATACGTACGCTTGTGCTCTCTCTTGTCATACCTGTACCTTCCACAATATTCATACAGCTGTCGCCATGTAATGCCTCCGTTAGTAATTATTTTACATGTCATGTTCTCGGGTCACGTCGTCTGGAATACTCTAAGTCAAGTTGCGCATTTATAAACACTTTTTCAGTAAATGGGTGAATGACACTTCCCAGTAACCAATGCTTTCACGTAGGCGTGGCAGAAATCTGACGTTTAATTGGCCTGTTGATGTCATGTGCACGTCTCATACTTCTATGACCAGCGATTTTGTTACTACTGCGCCCAATATGATCGTTGCTTTTGTGAAGAATTCTTTACAGAAAAGCTACCACATCAGAGAAAATGACAGAAGAGGACAACCCATCACAGGCAAGAAAATCCATATGGCCAGAGAAAGACCTCTCTACCTAGAACAACAACAAACATGGACAAAGAAAGACATCTCTACCTAGAACAACAGCAAACACGGACAGAGAAAGACCTCTCTACCTAGAACAACAACAAATACGGACAGAGAAAGACCTCTCTACCTAGAACAACAACAAACATGGACAAAGAAAGACCTCTCTACCTAGAACAACAACAAACACGGACAGAGAAAGACCTCTCTACCTAGAACAACAACAAACACGGACAGAGAAAGACCTCTCTACCTAGAACAACAACAAACACGGGCAGAGAAAGACCTCTCTACCTAGGACAACAGCAAACACCAACAGAGAAAGACCTCTCTACCTAGGACAACAGCAAACACTGACAGAGAAAGACCTCTCTACCTAGGACAACAGCAAACACTAGAAAAAAGATCTCTCTACCTAGGATAACAGCAAACACCAACAGAGAAAGACCTATCTACCTAGGACAACAACAAAAACAAACAGAGAAAGACCTCTATACCTAGGATAACAGCAAACACCAACAGAGAAAGACCTCTCTACCTAGAACAACAACAAACACGGACAGAGAAAGACCTCTCTACCTAGGACAACAGCAAACACCAAAAGAGAAAGACCTCTCTACCTAGGACAACAGCAAACACAAACGGAGAAAGACCTCTCTACCTAGGACAACAGCAAACACTAAAAGAAAGACCTCTCTACCTAGGATAACAGCAAACACCAACAGAGAAAGACCTCTCTACCTAGGACAACAACAAAAACAAACAGAGAAAGATCTCTATACCTAGGATAACAGCAAACACCAACAGAGAAAGGGCCCCATTACCGTGTCTTGACATAGCCCAGACTTGTCAAGACCCAGCCGCCGCTGGTGACAAATGGAGGAACATTAAACCAGCGAGTCTGCCCGTCTGACATTCCGGTAACGGTTTCTATGGTTTGCTGCAACATCACCTAAATTACTTTTTTTATATAACATTCTCCTGTTTGTCCTGTAATGTTCATAAAATAATTTTATGCTGGTGAACGTTCCAGGCAGTAGTTTCTAGATTACAGTGACCTGGTCGCCGAGTACGAGGTCGACATGCTTTCTCCAGCTGACTGAGCTGAACTCTGTGACCTGTCACTCAGCGCTCAATACTTAAGAGGAGACAGCTAGTGTGCTATCTTCAGGCTTAGTGGGCTGCTTGTCCTGTCAGGTACGTGGTTCAAGTCTGGTAACTCTTTATCTCTCACGTCTAAAGTGCTTTGTCTACTGTGTCTCGAAGATTAATTAATCTCGCAATAATGTGCCCAGTCACTGTGACATTCCCTCAGTGTGACAAACTTACCTAAAAGTGATAAGCTCTCGTCAGAGTGACAAGTTCTCGCTGGTGTGACAAGTTCTCTTGAGATTTATAAACTCTCGTTGTAATAACAAACTCTCGCTGGATTGACAAACTCTTATTGGATTGACAAACTCTTATTGGATTGACAAACTCTCGCCGGAATAACAAACTCTCGTTGTAATAACAAACTCTCGCTGGATTGACAAACTCTTATTGGATTGACAAACTCTTATTGGATTGACAAACTCTCGTTGTAATAACAAACTCTCGTTGTAATAACAAACTCTCGCTGGATTGACAAACTCTGAGTTAGAAAACTCACGTCCAAGAGAGACACACCAAGACAGGGCGAATATCTGTCACCAGAAACTGTTTTCCTGAACTCTTTCTTATTTGAGTACTACTTTCGTGGGAGGAGGAGAGGAGGGACAGGGCTAAACAAGGGGCTGGGGGGGGGGGGGGAATGGCAGGTCCTAGAGACACGCGTATGTGTTCTGAAAGGCCACACGTATGACACAGCCAAGCATTCAACACAGCACTACAGAACTCATATTCTACTGAGGATGTGTGTATACGTACGCTTGTGCTCTCTCTTGTCATACCTGTACCTTCCACAATATTCATACAGCTGTCGCCATGTAATGCCTCCGTTAGTAATTATTTTACATGTCATGTTCTCGGGTCACGTTGTCTGGAATACTCTTAAGTCAAGTTGCGCATTTATAAACACTTTTTCAGTAAATGGGTGAATGACACTTCCCAGTAACCAATGCTTTCACGTAGGCGTGGCAGAAATCTGACGTTTGATTGGCCTGTTGATGTCATGTGCACGTCTCATACTTCTATGATCAGCGATTTTGTTACTACTCCGCCCAATATGATTGTTGCTTTTGTGAAGAATTCTTTACAGAAAAGCTACCACATCAGAGAAAATGACAGAAGAGGACAACCCATCACAGGCAAGAAAACCCATATGGCCAGAGAAAGACCTCTCTACCTAGAACAACAGCAAACACGGACAGAGAAAGACCTCTCTACCTAGAACAATAACAAATACGGACAGAGAAAGACCTCTCTACCTAGAACAACAACAAACATGGACAGAGAAAGACCTCTCTACCTAGGACAACAACAAACACGGACAGAGAAAGACCTCTCTACCTAGAACAACAACAAACATGGACAGAGAAAGACCTCTCTACCTAGAACAACAACAAACACGGACAGAGAAAGACCTCTCTACCTAGGACAACAGCAAACACTGACAGAGAAAGACCTCTCTACCTAGGACAACAGTAAACACCAACAGAGAAAGACCTCTCTACCTAGGACAACAACAAAAACAGACAGAGAAAGACCTCTATACCTAGGACAACAAGAAACACCAACAGAGAAAGACCTCTATACCTAGTACAACAACAAACACAAACAGAGAAAGACCTCTCTACCTAGGATAACAGCAAACATAAACAGAGGAAGACCTCTCTACCTAGGACAACAACAAACACAAACAGAGAAAGACCTCTCCACCTAGGCCAACAACAAACACCAACAGAGAAAGACTTCTCTACCTAGGACAACAGCAAACACCAACAGAGAAAGACCTCTCTACCTAGGACAACAACAGACACCAACAGAGAAAGACCTCTCTACCTAGGACAACAACAACACAGACAGAGAAAGACCTCTCTACCTAGGACAACAAGAAACACAGACAGAGAAAGTCCTCTTTACCTAGGACAACAACAACAAACACAGACAGAGAAAGACCTCTCTACCTAGGACAACAGCAAACACCAACAGAGAAAGACCTCTCTACCTAGGACAACAACAGACACCAACAGAGAAAGACCTCTCTACCTAGGACAACAACAAACACAGACAGAGAAAGACCTCTCTACCTAGGACAACAAGAAACACAGACAGAGAAAGTCCTCTTTACCTAGGACAACAACAACAAACACAGATAGAGAAAGACCTCTCTACCTAGGACAACAGCAAACACCAACGGAGAAAGACCTCTCTACCTAGGACAACAACAAACACAAACAGAGAAAGACCTCTCTACCTAGGACAACAACAAACACCAACAGAGAAAGACCTCTCTACCTAGGACAACAACAAACACAGACAGAGAAAGACCTCTCTACGTAGGACAACAAGAAACACAGACAGAGAAAGTCCTCTTTACCTAGGACAACAACAACAAACACAGACAGAGAAAGACCTCTCTACCTAGGACAAAAGCAAACACCAACGGAGAAAGACCTCTCTACCTAGGACAACAACAAAGACAAACAGAGAAAGACCTCTCTACCTAGGACAACAGAAAACACTGACAGAGAAAGACTTCTTTACCTAGGACAACAACAAACACCGAAAGACCTCTCTACCTAAGATAACAGCAAACACCAACAGAGAAAGACCTCTATACCTAGGATAACAGCAATCACCAACAGAGAAAGACCTCTCTACCTAGGATAACAGCAATCACCAACAGAGAAAGACCTCTCTACCTAGGAAAACAACAAACACCAACAGAGAAAGACCTCTCTACCTAGGACAAGAGCAAACACCAACAGAGAAAGACCTCTCTACCTAGAACAACAGCAAACACTGACAGAGAAAGACTTCTCTACCTAGGACAATAGCAAACACCAACAGAGAAAGACCTCTCTACCTAGGATAACAGCAAACACGGAAAGACCTCTCTACCTAGGATAACAGCAAACACCAACAGAGAAAGACCTCTCTACCTAGGATAACAGCAAACACCAACAGAGAAAGACCTCTCTACCTAGGATAACAGCAAACACCAACAGAGAAAGACCTCTCTACCTACAACAACAACAAACACAGACAGAGAAAGACCTCTCTACCTAGGACAACAGCAAACACAAACAGAGAAAGACCTCTCTACCTAGGACAACACCAAACACAGACAGAGAAAGACCTCTCTACCTAGGACAACAGCAAACACAGACAGAGAAAGACCTCTCTACCTACAACAACAACAACAACAACAACAAACACCAACAGAGAAAGACCTCTCTACCTAGGACAACAGCAAACACGGAAAGACCTCTCTACCTAGAACAACAACAAACACCAACAGAGAAAGTCCTCTCTACCTAGGACAACAGCAAACACGGAAAGACCTCTCTACCTAGGATAACAGCAAACACCAACAGAGAAAGACCTCTCTACCTAGGATAACAGCAAACAGCAACAGAGAAAGACCTCTCTACCTAGGATAACAGCAAACACGGAAAGACCTCTCTACCTAGAACAACAACAAACACCAACAGAGAAAGACCTCTCTTCCTAGGATAACAGCAAACACCAACAGAGAAAGACCTCTATACCTAGGACAACAGCAAACACGGAAAGACCTCTCTACCTAGAACAACAACAAACACCAACAGAGCAAGACCTCTCTACCTAGGATAACAGCAAACACGGACAGAGAAAGACATCTCTACCTAGGATAACAGCAAACACGGACAGAGAAAGACCTCTCTACCTAGGACAACAACAAACACGGACCGAGAAAGACCTCTCTTCCTAGGACAACAACAAACACCAACAGAGAAAGACCTCTCTACCTAGGATAACAGCAAACACAGACAGAGAAAGACCTCTCTACCTAGGATAACAGCAAACACCAACAGAGAAAGACCTCTCTACCTAGGACAACAACAAACACAGACAGAGAAAGACCTCTCTACCTACAACAACAACAAACACGGACAGAGAAAGACCTCTCTACCTAGGACAACAACAAACACCAACAGAGAAAGACTTCTCTACCTAGGACAACAGCAAACACTGACAGAGAAAGACTTCTCTACCTAGGACAACAACAAACACAGACAGAGAAAGACCTCTCTACCTAGGACAACAGCAAACACTGACAGAGAAAGACCTCTCTACCTAGGACAACAGCAAACACAGATAGACCTCTCTACCTAGGACAACAACAAACACAGACAGAGAAAGACTTCTCTACCTAGGGCAACAGCAAACACTGACAGAGAAAGACCTCTCTACCTAGGACAACAGCAAACACAGAAAGACCTCTCTACCTAGGACAACAGCAAACACCAATGGAGAAAGACCTCTCTACCTAGGACAACAGCAAACACCAACGGAGAAGGACCTCTCTACCTAGGACAACAGCAAATACGGACAGAGAAAGACCTCTCTACCTAGGACAACAGCAAACACAGACAGAGAAAGACCTCTCTACCTAGGACAACAGCAAACACCAACAGAGAAAGACCTCTCTACCTAGGACAACAGCAAACACCAACAGAGAAAGACCTCTCTACCTAGGACAACAGCAAACACCAACAGAGAAAGACCTCTCTAACTAGGACAACAGCAAACACCAACAGAGAATGACCTCTCTACCTAGAACAACAGCAAACACCAACAGAGAAAGACCTCTCTACCTAGGACAACAACAAACACCAACAGAGAAAGACCTCTCTACCTAGGACAACAGCAAACACCAACAGAGAAAGACCTCTCTATCTAGGACAACAGCAAACACCAACAGAGAAAGACCTCTCTACCTAGGACAACAACAAACACAGACAGAGAAAGATCTCTCTTCCTAGGACAACAGCAAACACGGACAGAGAAAGACCTCTCTACCTAGGACAACAGCAAACACGGACAGAGAAAGACCTCTCTACCTAGGACAACAGCAAACACTGACAGAGAAAGACCTCTCTACCTAGGACAACAGCAAACACTGACAGAGAAAGACCTCTATACCTAGGACAACATCAAACACGGACAGAGAAAGACCACTCTACCTAAGACAGCACAACAAACACGGAGGGAGAAAGACCTCTCTGCTTCGGACAGCACAACAAACATGTACCGAGAAAAACCTCTCTACCTCGGACAGCACACAAACACGTACTGAGAAAGATCTCTCTACCTCGGAGAGCACAACAAACACAGACAGAGAAAGACCCTCTACCTCGGACAGCATAACAGACAGGTACAGAGAAAGACCTCTCTACCTCGGAAAGCACAACAAACACGGAGAGAGAAAGACCTCTCTACCTAGGACAGCACAACAAACACGGAGAGAGAAAGACCTCTCTACCTAGTACAGCACAACAAACATGTACAGAGATCTCTCTTTTGATAGAACAATAGAAAAAACATAGACGAGGAGGACACATTTTGACTAATAATCTCACAAACAAACATCTCAAATTCAAATGTTTGTATTGAAAACAAAGACTTCAGCTATGAAAGGCCCATTCATCAACATGCAGCTTTAGACTTCTTGTATGTGAGGAGACAACACATACATCAATCTAATAAGCTGTCTTTCCTGCTGTACGTGTTAAAACAAGGAGTCATGTCAGGAGAAGACACCGGCGATGTTCAATACATTCCAGCTTCATTAATTATTCAATCGACAAAACCAGTTTTAGCTTGACCCGATGTAAGTCTGAGGTCATCTTCACTCAGACGTGAGATGTCTGGGTCACAATAACAAAAATATCGGAGTAGCAGGCCGGGGTCAAAATCACAGCCACACAACTGGGTCACGAACAGGAAAGAGCCCAGGAGAGAAGTGAAAATATGGAACTCGTCTAACTTTCACCTCAGGCACGTATCCAGTCATAAGTTCATGATTCTGTGCTCTGATAGGCGGCTACTACTACTACTACTACTACTACTACTACTATTACCTCTACAACTACAACTACTAAATCTACAACAACAACAACTACTACTACTACTACTGCTACTACTACTACTACTACTACTACTATTACTATTACTACTACTACTACCACAACTACTATTACTACTACCACTACTACTAGTATTACTAATACTACTAGTAATACTACTACCACTACTACTACTACTACTACTAATAAAACTACTTCCTTTACTACTACTATTACCTCTACTACTGCTGTTAGCAAGCATCATTAATACTACTACAACTGCCATCTCTACTTCTGCTACTACTACTACTACTACTACTACTACCACCACCTCCACTAATACTACTACTACTACCACTACAACCACCTCCACTACTACTACTATTACTGCTATCTCTATTAATATTACTTCCTCTATTACTACTACTACTATTTCTACTACTGTTACTACCTCTACTACTATTACTATTATTACTACCACCTCTATTACTACTACTACCACTACTACTACTACTACTACTACTACTACTACTACAACTACTACTACTTCTACTACTATTACTACCTCTACTATTAATTCTGCTGGCACTACTGCAACCACTACTACTACTACTACTACTGCTACTACTACTACTACTATTACTATTACTATTACTACCACTATTACTAATAATATTGCCATTACCACTACTACTACTACTACTACCACTACTACTACTGCTACCTCTACTACTATTACCTCTACAACTACAACTACTACTACTACTACTACTACTACTACTACTACTACTACTACTATACTACTACTACTATTACTACTACTACCACTACTACTACTACCACTACTACTACTACTACTACTACTATTACTACTACTACCACTACTACTACTACAACTACTACCTAGGACAACAGCAAACACCAACAGAGAAAGACCTCTCTACCTAGGACAACAACAAACACAGACAGAGAAAGACCTCTCTACCTAGGACAACAACAAACACAGACAGAGAAAGACCTCTCTACCTAGGACAACAGCAAACACCAACAGAGAAAGACCTCTCTACCTAGGACAACAACAAACACAGACAGAGAAAGACCTCTCTACCTAGGACAACAGCAAACACCAACAGAGAAAGACCTCTCTACCTAGGACTACAACAAAGACGGACAAAGAAAGACCTCTATACCTAGGACAACAGCAAACACGGACAGAGAAAGACCTCTATACCTAGGACAACAGCAAACACGGACAGAGAAAGACCTCTCTACCTAGGACAACAGCAAACACTGACAGAGAAAGACCTCTCTACCTAGGACAACAGCAAACACTGACAGAGAAAGACCTCTATACCTAGGACAACAGCAAACACGGACTGAGAAAGACCACTCTACCTAGGACAACAGCAAACACTGACAGAGAAAGACCTCTCTACCTAGGACAACAGCAAACACTGACAGAGAAAGACCTCTCTACCTAGGACAACAGCAAACACTGACAGAGAAAGACCTCTATACCTAGGACAACATCAAACACGGACAGAGAAAGACCACTCTACCTAAGACAGCACAACAAACACGGAGGGAGAAAGACCTCTCTGCTTCGGACAGCACAACAAACATGTACCGAGAAAAACCTCTCTACCTCGGACAGCACAACAAACACGTACTGAGAAAGATCTCTCTACCTCGGAGAGCACAACAAACACAGACAGAGAAAGACCCTCTACCTCGGACAGCATAACAGACAGGTACAGAGAAAGACCTCTCTACCTCGGAAAGCACAACAAACACGGAGAGAGAAAGACCTCTCTACCTAGGACAGCACAACAAACACGGAGAGAGAAAGACCTCTCTACCTAGTACAGCACAACAAACACGTAAAGAGATCTCTCTTTTGATAGAACAATAGAAAAAACATAGACGAGGAGGACACATTTTGACTAACAATCTCACAAACAAACATCTCAAATTCAAATGTTTGTATTGGAAACAAAGACTTCAGCTATGAAAGGCCCATTCATCAACATGCAGCTTTAGATTTCTTGTATGTGAGGAGACAACACATACATCAATCTAATAAGCTGTCTTTCCTGCTGTACGTGTTAAAACAAGGAGTCATGTCAGCATAAGACACCGGCGATGTTCAATACATTCCAGCTTCATTAATTATTCAATCGACAAAACCAGTTTTAGCTTGACCCGATGTAAGTCTGAGGTCATCTTCACTCAGACGTGAGATGTCTGGGTCACAATAACAAAAACATCGGAGTAGCAGGCCGGGGTCAAAATCACAGCCACACAACTGGGTCACGAACAGGAAAGAGCCCAGGAGAGAAGTGAAAATATGGAACTCATCTAACTTTCACCTCAGGCACGTATCCAGTCATAAGTTCATGATTCTGTGCTCTGATAGGCGGATACTACTACTACTACTACTAGTACTATTACCTCTACAACTACAACTACTAAATCTACAACAACCACTACTACTACTACTACCTCTGCTACTAAGACTCTACTACTACTACTGCTATTACAATTACTACTACTACTACCACAACTACTATTACTACTACCACTACTACTAGTATTACTAATACTACTAGTAATACTACTACCACTACTACTACTGCTACTACTACTACTAATAAAACTACTTCCTTTACTACTACTATTACCTCTACTACTGCTGTTAGCAAGCATCATTAATACTACTACAACTGCCATCTCTACTTCTGCTACTACTACTACTACTACTACTACCACTACAACCACCTCCACTAATACTACTACTACTACCACTACAATCACCTCCACTACTACTACTATTACTGCTATCTCTATTAATATTACTTCCTCTATTACTACTACTACTATTTCTACTACTGTTACTACCTCTACTACTATTACTATTATTACTACCACCTCTATTACTACTACTACCTCTATTACTACTACTACTACTACTACTACTACTACTACAACTACTACTACTTCTACTACTATTACTACCTCTACTATTAATTCTGCTGGCACTACTGCAACCACTACTACTGCTACGACTACGGCCTCTGCTACTACAATTACTATTACTATTACTACCACTATTACTAATAATATTGCCATTACCACTGCTACTAGTACTACTACCACTACTACTACTGCTACCTCTACTACTATTACCGCGACAACCAACATTACTACTACTACTACTACTACTACTACTACTACTACTACTACTACTATTATTACTACTATCACTACTACCACCACTACTACTATTATCACCTATACTTCAATTACTAATATTACTATACTACCACTACCTCTGCAACTACTACTACTACTACTACTACTGCTATTACTACTACTACTATTACTACTACAGTTGCTACTACCACCACTTCAACTACTATTACCACTAATACTACTGCCACCACTACTACTGCTACTACCAATGTTTCTTCTATTACTATTACTACTACTACTACTACTATCACTACTATTAATACTACTACTACTAATACTACTACTACTACTACTACTATATTCCACCTACTCCTCCTCCTCATCCTTCTTCTTTTTCTTCTTCTTCTTCTTTGTCGTCTGTGTTTAATTCTTCTATCTTAGATATCTATTTTTAATGTCCAGATAAATTATGCACTCTTTTGGAGGCCATGTTTTGCGCCAAAAGGTTGTCTTTCAGTGTAGCTACTTGTGAACAGAGCTGAATTCTGGCTTCATGGTGAAGAGGGCAGAGCTGCAGGATGTGTTCTAGAGTCTGGGGTTTGTTCAGCATGAGCAATGAAGCGTAAGTGTCATGTCAAGTCACTACACAGATGTGTTCTAGAGTCACAAGTGTCCCTCGGGTAGTCGAAAGATGGTGGGTTGTTCTTAAAGGTGAGACATCTTATTGTTAGATGGTGGGTTGTTCTTAAAGGTGAGACATCTGATTGTTAGATGGTGTGTTGTTCCTAAAGTTGAGACATCTGATTGTTAGATGGTGGGTTGTTCCTAAAGTTGAGAAATCTGCTTGTTAGATGGTGATTTGTTCTTAAAGTTGAGACATCTGATTGTTAGATGGTGTGTTGTTCTTAAAGTGAGACATCTGATTACTAGATGGTGTGTTGTTATTAAAGTTGAGACATCTGACTGTTACATGGTGGTTTGTTTTTAAAGTTGAGGCATCTGATTGTTAGATGGTGGGTTGTTATTAAAGTTCAGACATCTGATTGTTACATGATGGTTTGTTCTTAAAGTTGAGACATCTGATTGTTAGATAGTCGGTTGTTCTTAAAATTGAGACATCTGATTGTTAGTTGCAAGATTGATCTTAAAGTTGACACATCTGATTGTTAGCTACAAGGTTGATCTTAAAGTTGAGACATCTGATTTTTAGATGGTGTGTTGTTCTTAAAGTTGAGACATCTGATTGTTAGATAGTGGGTCGTTCTTAAGGTTGAGACATCTTATTGTTAGACGGTTGTTTATTCTTAAAGTTGAGACATCTGATTTTTAGATGGTGGGTTGTTCTTAAAGTTGAGACATCTGATTGTTAGATAATGGGTCGTTCTTAAGGTTGAGACATCTTATTGTTAGACGGTTGTTTATTTTTAAAGTTGAGACACCTGAATTTTAGATGGCGGGTTAACCGCTAAAGGAACGTAGAGACACAAAGGTCATGACCATGGGAGAAAAATTCCTTAGCTCTGTAAGCCATCCCCTGAAGGAGAGATTCAATAACTTGGCATTAGGACGGCTTAAAAGAAGCAGCTTCATTCATCAGGCCAAGCGTATGCGTAAGCTGATACCTGACCTTCCAACTGTAGTCACTCCATTATCATCTGTACCAGAGCATACACCATGGAAAGAAGCAGATTATACACAAATAACTATTCAGACTGAAGTGAAAGGTGTGCAGAATGGTGAGATGCAGAGCAGTCTTGTAAGATCAACAGCCACACTTAGTGTTCTAGATGACAAATATCCATGTGACACCTGGATACGTGTGTATACAGACGGATCTGCACATAATGCCATAAAGAATGGAGGGGCAGGAGCATATATTGAATATCCAAACAACACCATTGACAAGATTTCCATACCCACTGGTAAATACTGCAACAACTTTGATGCAGAAATTAGGGCAATTATTGCTGCAGTTGAAAAACTATCAGACTCCAGAATTGATACATGTCCTGTAGTAATTCTCACAGATGCAAGATCAGTACTGGAGGCTCTTCAGTGCAACAAACTACCAGACCTTAAGGATGCCTTGTCAAAAATTGGCTTACAACATAGAGTCACTTTACAATGGATTCCCTCCCACTGTGGGATACCAGGCAACGAGAAAGCTGACCATCTGGCCAAAGAAGGCACTGAAATGGAGCAACCAAACATACCAATCACTTATAATCAGAAGAAAAGCATGATAAAAACCTACAGGAAGCCACAAACACCACCACATGATGACTATCACATGCTAAACAGAAAGGAACAAGTCACCATCTTCCGTCTCCGAACAGGACACAGCCGACTCCGAAGTCATATGTATACAAAGTTTAAGGTTGGTACTACTAATCTATGTACATGTACCCAGGTGCCCCAAACTGTGGAACATATCCTCCAGAACTGCATCAACTACGAGACATTGAGAAATAATTACTGGCCCAGTGAAACCACTAAAGAAGATAAGCTCTACGGTTCCATACATGAATTACAAAAAGAGTGAAATTTATCCAAGAGACAGGACTGCAGATATAGACAGACAGTGCGAAAGAAGAAGAAGAAGATGGCGGGTTGTTCTTAAAGTTGAGACATCTGATTGTTAGATGGTGCATTGTTCTTAAAGTCGAGACTTAAGACATCTGATTGTTAAATGGTGGTTTGTTCTTAAAACTGAGACATCTTATTGTTAAACAGTGGCTTATTCTTAAAGATGAGACATCTTATTGTTAGATGGTGTGTTGGTCTTAAAGTTGAGACATCTGATTGTTAGATTACAGGTTGTTCTTAAAGTTTAGAGTTGAAACATCTGATTGTTAAATGGTGGGTTGTTTTTAAAGTTGAGAGTTGAGACATCTTTTTGTTAGATGGTGGGTTGGTTCTAAAGTTGAGAGTTAAGACATCTTTTTGTTAGATGGTGGGTTGGTTCTAAAGTTGAGAGTTGTTACCTCTAATTGTTAGATATTGGGTTGTTCTTAAATTTGAGATATCTGATTGTTAGATGGTGGGTTGTTCTTAAAGTTGAGACATCTGATTGTTAGATGGTGGGTTGTTCTTAAAGTTGAGATATCTGATTGTTAGATGGTTTGTTGTTCTTAAAGTTGAAACATCTGATTGTTAGATGGTGGGTTGTTCTTAAATTTGAGATATCTGATTGTTAGATGGTGGGTTGTTCTTAAATTTGAGACATCTGATTGTTAGATGGTGGGTTGTTTTTAAAGTTGAGACATCTGATTGTTAGATGGTGGGTTGTTTTTAAAGTTGAGACATCTGATTGTTAGATGGTGGGTTGTTTTTAAAGTTGAGATATCTGATTGTTAGATGGTGGGTTGTTCTTAAATTTGAGACATCTGATTGTTAGATGGTGGGTTGTTCTTAAATTTGAGACATCTGATTGTTAGATGGTGGTTTATGCCGATCAGTCCATAGATTCTTATACTGATTCTTGATTATAGTTTTGTCTCCACTGTGTGAGACAGGGTGTTGATATTGTGGTTGCCTATGTGAGACTGGATATTGATGTTGAGGTTGCCTGCTACCAGATTTGGCAAGTCTGTCAGCTTCTTGGTCTCCCAACTGACCACACTGTGATAGACTTGCTGTCGGTGGACGAGACGATGTTATTATAAGTCTGAGTGGTGGAGACGTGATTATAAGTCTGAGTGGTGGAGACGTGATTATAAGTCTGAGTGGTGGAGACGTGATTATAAGTCTGAGTGGTGGAGACGTGATTGTAAGTCTGAGTGTTGTAGACAATGTGATTATAAGTCTGAGTGGTGTAGACGTGATTATAAGTCTGAGTGGCATAGACAATGTGATTATAAGTCTGAGTGGTGGAGACGTGATTATAAGTCTGAGTGGTAGAGACAATGTGATTATAAGTCTTAGTGGTGGAGACGTGATTATAAGTCTGAGTGGTGGAGACAATGTGATTATAAGTCTGAGTGGTGTAGACAATGTGATTATAAGTCTGAGTGGTGTAGACAATGTGATTATAAGTCTGAGTGGTGTAGACAATGTGATTATAAGTCTGAGTGGTGGAGACAGTGTGATTATAAGTCTTAGTGGTGTAGACAATGTGATTATATGTCTGAGTGGTGTAGACAATGTGATTATAAGTCTGAGTGGTGTAGACAATGTGATTATAAATCTGAGTGATGGAGACGTGATTATAAGTCTGAGTGGTGTAGACAATGTGATTATAAGTCTGAGTGGTAGAGACAAATTATAAGTCTGAGTGTTGTAGACAATGTGATTATAAGTCTGAGTGGTGTAGACAATGTGATTATAAGTCTGAGTGGTGTAGACAATGTTATTATAAGTCTGAGTGGTATAGACAATGTGATTATAAGTCTGAGTGGTGGAGACGATGTGATTATAAGTCTGAGTGGTGGAGATGATGTGATTATAAGTCTGAGTGATGTAGACAATGTTATTATAAGTCTGAGTGGTGTAGACAATGTGATTATAAGTCTGAGTGGTGGAGACGATGTGATTATAAGTCTGAGTGGTGGAGATGATGTGATTATAAGTCTGAGTGGTGTAGACAATGTGATTATAAGTCTGAGTGGTGTAGACGTGATTATAAATGTGAGTGGCAGTGCTGCTAGTCTAGCAGCTTCTAGGATAGCTGTGACCTTGCTTGACACTTGTTGGCCAGACAATTGGTCATTATGAAATGTAAGACAGTATGCCCATGTGGACAGTGAATGAAGACAGTGTGCCCATGTGGACAGTGAATGAAGACAATGTGCCCATGTGGACAGTGAATGAAGACAGTGTGCCCATGTGGACAGTGAATGTATATTCCGCCGCATCCATTTCTGGTGGCTGCATCTGAGGATCCACTCGTGAAGACGTGGGTCGTCTTGTGACGTTGTAGCTGTGGTCTATCATCTGAGGATCCACCCATGAAGACTGGGTCGTCTTGTGATGTTGTAGCTGTGATATAACATCTTAGGGTCCGTCCGTGAAGACGTTGGTCATCTTGTGATGTTGTAGCTGTGGTCTAGCATCTCCAGAGTGAGAGACAGCAAGGTGACGTGTAGCTGGCTCCCTTTGTTGATTACTTCAAGTCCGGCTGTTGACAGGATTGTGTTCTGGTGATTACTTCAAGTCCGGCTGTTGACAGGATTGTGTTCTGGTGATTAGTTCAAGTCCAGCTGTTGACAGGATTGTGTTCTGGTGATTAGTTCAAGTCCAGCTGTTGACAGGATTGTGTTCTGGTGATTGCTGTTCCATGTTTCTGTAACTGGCAGGGGCTGATGAGAGTCATCCTTTCTAGCCAGGTCATGCAGTAACTCACCTGGCAATGTGAAGAGTGTGAGACAGAGATCAGTACTAGTAATTGTGATGACGGACAAAATCCTGACGGTGTTACTAAGGAAAACTCCTGCATCAAACTAAAAACAAAATAAGAGTAGGAACATGGAATGTGAAAGTATGTATGAGGGAAAGTATCAAATAATAAGTGAAGAGATGAAAGAATGGGGATACACATTTTTGGAATCTGCGAACATCGATGAAAAGGATCAGGACACTTCAAGAGCGAGAATAATATCTTTATATACTCTGGTAGAGAAGTAGGAGGAAAGAATGGAGTGGCTTTTTACTTGGACAAATCAACATCAAAAGCATTACCAGGTTACAATCCAGTAAATGATAGAATCTTCACAGTCAGACTTAAGGGCACTCCTAGAAATGTAATAATCATCCAGATATATGCACCTACATCAGCAGCAGAAGAGGAGGAAGTAGAAGACTTTTATAACACACTGCAAACGACAATAGACCAGGTGCAGAAACATGATATTGTATTAATAATAAGCGATTTCAATGCAAAGATTTGTACAGACAGAGCAGAAGACGAAGGATATGTTTTGGGGAAATTTAATATAGGACATAGAAATGAGGCTGGTGACAATCTAATGGCGCTTTGCATGGAAAATGAGTTAATGATCGCTAACAAACTTTTTAGACAACATCCAAGAAGACTTTACACATGGATATCACCTGATTGGAAAACCAAGAACCAAATAGATTACATTTTTGTGCAAAGACGGTGGAGATCAAGTATAACATCAGCAACAACCAGGTACCGATCGTGACACGGACCATTCTTCTACTTCTTCTCCGTTCAAGGCTGTTGGTCACATCAGTAGCTGACATCCTATCCAAAGCTGCCAGCAATCAAGATCAAACAAATCATCCAGTAAACTACCAAGAAGCGAAAACTATAATCCGTAACCAGTGCAGATCTGAATGGAAAAAAGCTACTGAAATGCAACAAATAACCAGATCCAATACCATGAGTTACTATAGTAGACATGAGGATAAAGATAAAAAGGACAGGGGGATCAAGACCACTCCGCCTTGATCTTACAACAATACCAGAAAAATACGATATAGAAGTGAAGAACCGTTTCAAAATCCTGATGGCTGTACAGGAGGAGATGACACCAGATGAATTGGCTACACAGACCAGAGATATTCTAATAAAAACACTAAAGACATGGTTCCAGTAAAGAAAACACAAAAGAATGGATGGATTACAGCAGGCACACTAGAACTGATAAAACAACGTAGAGAAATGAAGACGCAATGGAAAGTGACAAACAACAACAAAGAGGAATATAAATCTTTAACAAAAGAAGTACGAAGAAACATAAGAAAAGACAAAAAAAACAATACATACAAGATTGTTGTGAAAGAATAGAAGGACATCAGAAGTGTGGAAGAGATAGTGAAATGTTTAAAGAAATGAAGACATTGACGAGAAATGCCACACCTAAGCTAAATGTAATTTGTGACGAGATGGACAGAGACGGAGGAAATTCTAGAAATATGGAAGGAATATTGCAGAGGAATGTATGAAACAACTGACTGTGAAAGCAGAAATCATCAGTGTGAATTATTATTGGAGAAGAAAGAACCCGAACCGACAATAGAATAACTTTTATGGGTAATAAAGAATCTGAAAAATGGTAAATCACCAGGATGTGATGAGATAACAGCTGAATTTATTAAAGCAGGAAGAAAGGAATGTGCAACAATCTATCATGCACTATTTAAAAAGATATGGCATTCAAGGATTTGGCCAAACGAGTGGAAAAGAACTGTATTCAAAATACTGCCAAAAAAAGGGTAACCTGAAATTATGCACCAACTACAGAACTGTTGCCCTGATTAGTCATGCCAGTAAAATTCTGTTAAAAATCATAATGGGTAGACTTCGTAAAAAATAGAAGTCAATATGGTCCAAGCAGGTTTTATGCAAGAAAGAGGATCAAGAGATCATATATTCAATATAAGATTAATAATAAAGAAATCCAGAGAGTTTAATGTGAATCTATATTTATCTTTTATAGAATACTCAAAGGCATTTGATTGTGTACAACAGCAGAAACTTTGGGAAATAACGGAACAAATGGGATTTCCAACACATTTGATACAATTAACATCATTGTTGTGTCTAGACCAACAAGCAGTAGTAAGAATAAATGGTGAAACAACAACTTGGTTTGACATAAAACAAGGGGTCCGTCAGGGGTGCATATTGTCGCCTTACTTATTTAACTTGTATACTGAAAATATAATGAGAAATAAATGTTTTTGAATGTAAATGCTACAGAAGAGTTCTTAAATATCATGGACACAAAAAAGAACAAATATATCCATACTACAAGAACTTAATATTGAAGAAGGTTGGCTAGTAAAGAGGATTAAGCAAAGAAAACTTAAATATTTTGGATACATTAAGCATCATGATAATCTAGAGAAGACAGTCTTGGAAGGGTACATAATGGGAAAAAGAAAGAGAGGAAGACCAAGCCGAAGATGGCTGCAAGACATCGTTGATGATCTGCAAATGGATGCATCAGTAGCAGGGCATCTTGCTTACAACAGAGAGGCCTACAGGAGAGCTGTTAGGGAGGCAAAGTTCCGCAAGAGACATGCAAATGACTGACTGACTGAGTGACTGAGAGATTGACTGACTGAGTGACTGACCGACTGAGTGACTGACCGACTGAGTGACTGACTGACTGAGTGACTGGTTTATGGTCTGGGTCATCATCATTACAGTCCAGACATCTCCATAGGTGCTCAGATTCTCCCTCCCCCTCAACACATCCATCAGTGTCCTGCAGCTGATAGTGCTGGTCTTGTGTCTTCTTGTGTGTCCAGTATGTCTCCCGTCCATGGGCGTGGCATGTGTGTACTCCCAGCTCTCTCAGTCTAAGCAGCGATGTGGATTTGCTGCTCTCTCAGTTTAAGGAGCGATGTGGATTTGCTGCTCTCTCAATCTAAGCAGCGATGTAGATTTGCTGCTCTCTCAATCTAAGCAGCGATGTGGATTTGCTGCTCTCTCAGTCTAAGCAGCGATGTGGATTTGCTGCTCTCTCAGTCTAAGCAGCGATGTGGATTTGCTGCTCTCTCAGTCTAAGCAGCGATGTGGATTTGCTGCTCTCTCAATCTAAGCAGCGATGTAGATTTGCTGCTCTCTCAGTCTAAGCAGCGATGTGGATTTGCTGCTCTCTCAATCTAAGCAGCGATGTAGATTTGCTGCTCTCTCAGTCTAAGCAGCGATGTGGATTTGCTGCTCTCTCAGTTTAAGGAGCGATGTGGATTTGCTGCTCTCTCAATCTAAGCAGCGATGTAGATTTGCTGCTCTCTCAATCTAAGCAGCGATGTAGATTTGCTGCTCTCTCAATCTAAGCAGCGATGTAGATTTGCTGCTCTCTCAATCTAAGCAGCGATGTAGATTTGCTGCTCTCTCAATCTAAGCAGCCATGTAGATTTGCTGCTCTCTCAGTCTAAGCAGCGATGTAGATTTGCTGCTCTCTCAGTCTAAGCAGCGATGTAGATTTGCTGCTCTCTCAATCTAAGCAGCGATGTAGATTTGCTGCTCTCTCAGTCTAAGCAGCGATGTAGATTTGCTGCTCTCTCAATCTAAGCAGCGATGTAGATTTGCTGCTCTCTCAGTCTAAGCAGCGATGTAGATTTGCTGCTCTCTCAGTCTAAGCAGCCATGTAGATTTGCTGCTCTTTCAATCTAAGCAGCGATGTAGATTTGCTGCTCTCTCAGTCTAAGCAGCGATGTAGATTTGCTGCTCTCTCAGTCTAAGCAGCGATGTAGATTTGCTGCTCTCTCAGTCTAAGCAGCCATGTAGATTTGCTGCTCTCTCAGTCTAAGCAGAGATGTAGATTTGCTGCTCTCTCAGTCTAAGCAGCGATGTAGATTTGCTGCTCTCTCAGTCTAAGCAGCGATGTAGATTTGCTGCTCTCTCAGTCTAAGCAGCGATGTGGATTTGCTGCTCTCTAAGTCCTCCGTTCTGCCTCTCTTAGCGCGTTATCAACAGTCGTAGCAGCTCGATCCAGTGGTTGTCCATCTGAGATGATGGCAGAGCCAGCCAACCTGTCAGCTCTCTCATTTTCCTGGGCGCCCGCGTGCCCAGGGACATAGATGAATGTGACTCTGGGGATCGTTCATTTCTGCAGTGACGCAAGCCACTGCCTGCCTACAGAACCTGCCTCATTGAATCACATAGTGTGCGGACACGGGCGCAGTCACGTGACTCACCTCCATCGTCACACTGCTTGTGGTCGTAGCGAGGGCACCGCTGGGTTGCTCTGCCCTCTGAGCGTGCTGTGAATGCCCATGCACTCATCTGATGTCCTACAACAGATCCAGCTGTGCCAATCACAGCATCTGCCTCGCTGGGGTTTTCAGTGATGAGAGAGTCGGCCTCACCATTCACAGCAAGTGGGTTCTGCTCCCTGCTCATCTTGTTAAGAGTAAGAATACAAGAGAAGATGACCCTGAACGCTGGAGGGACGGGTACCCATTCCTTGGCTGGGGTTTATGTTGTTGGGTTCACAGACCTGCTTGATGACTTCTTCTTCATGACGGGGCTGATGTTCACAGACCTGCTTGATGACATCTTCTTCTTCATGACGGGGTTGATGTTCACAGACCTGCTTGATGACATCTTCTTGACCCATCCAAGATTTGCCCCTCTTTAACCTGTCAGCCCTTTCTTAGAGGAGCTCTTGATGCAATTGGTGCTCTTTGTCTGCACTTATCTTGATGTAAGAACGCGCCCCCCCCAGATCTTGATGTAAGAACGCGCCCCCCCAGATCTTGATGTAAGAACGCGCCCCCCCAGATCTTGATGTAGGAACGCGCCCCCCCCCAGATCTTGATGTAAGAACGCGCCCCCCCCAGATCTTGATGTAAGAACGCGCCCCCCCCAGATCTTGATGTAAGAACGCGCCCCCCCCCAGATCTTGATGTAAGAACGCCCCCCCCCCCAGATCTTGATGTAAGAACGCGCCCCCCCCAGATCTTGATGTAAGAACGCGCCCCCCCCAGATTGATGTAAGAACGCGCCCCCCAGATCTTGATGTAAGAACGCGCCCCCCCAGATCTTGATGTAAGAACGCACCCCCCCCCAGATCTTGATGTAAGAACGCGCCCCCCCCAGATCTTGATGTAAGAACGCGCCCCCCCAGATCTTGATGTAAGAACGCCCCCCCCCAGATCTTGATGTAAGAACACGCCCCCCAGATCTTGATGTAAGAACGCGCTCCCCCCCCCCAGATCTTGATGTAAGAACGCGCCCCCCCCCAGATCTTGATGTAAGAACATGCCCCCCAGATCTTGATGTAAGAACATGCCCCCCAGATCTTGATGTAAGAACACCCCCAGATCTTGATGTAAGAACACGCCCCCCAGATCTTGATGTAAGAACACGCCCCCCAGATCTTGATGTAAGAACACGCCCCCCAGATCTTGATGTAAGAACGCCCCCCCCCCAGATCTTGATGTAAGAACGCGCCCCCCCCAGATCTTGATGTAAGAACATGCCCCCCAGATCTTGATGTAAGAACATGCCCCCCAGATCTTGATGTAGAACACGCCCCCCAGATCTTGATGTAAGAACATGCCCCCCAGATCTTGATATAAGAACATGCCCTCCAGATCTTGATATAAGAACATGCCCTCCAGATCTTGATGTAAGAACGCGCCCCCCCCCCCCCCAGATCTTGATGTAAGAACACGCCCCCCAGATCTTGATCCTGTGATTCATGATGTGGAGATCAAGAAGATATTTCATCGCTACACATGATCATCTCAAAGATAAATCGCTTGGCTTCATTTTGCACTTTCCGAGTTTTTCGATCTGAGCAAGTCTGACAGTGAGGGTGGCTGGGGCGTACGTGATGGGTGCAAGGACCAGCCCCTGGTACAGAAGTATTAGTAACCTCTGCTGAATGTTGACAGCTGCCATGACATTCATTGCTGATAGACCTTTGTGAGGTTCTGTTCTAACGTGGTCAGCATGTTTCTTGAAACACAGACTGTGATCAAACATAACTCCCAGGTATGCCATCAAGTTAGTTCTGCTCACATCCTTGTCACCCAATCTCACAACAGACATATCAGTGTCAACAATACGGTTCTTCAGTGAGAGCCATGTCATCGATGCTTTTCTAGAGTTGACAAGGGTGTCAGAAAGTTTCCGCCAGGAGAAACGTCTATCAAGTTTGCTCTGTAATGCTTTGGCAGTCTCCTGTCTGTCTTTTCCATGTCGATACACTAGAATGTAAAAATAACTCGTCTTTCTTGTAAAGAATAAATAGTGTACATTGTTTTCAAATGACCAACGTGGAAAATTAAAACTGTTTTCGACGGTTGCTTGTTTGAATAGTGAAAGTTCGGTGTGTATACTTGTGTTTCACACGGAACTTACAACACAGACTGTGAGATACTGATGATATTTTATACATACTTCTCGATACTGATGACATTTCATACACACTTTAGGATACTGATGATACTATAAACAAAATTTAAGACACTGATGATATTATATAAAAACTTTACGATACTGATGATATTTTATACACACTTTAAGATACTGATGATATTTTATACAAACTTTAAGATATTGATCGTATTTTATGCAGACTTTAAGATACTGATGATATTTTATACAAACTTTAAGATACTGATGATATTTTATACAAACTTTAAGATATTGATCGTATTTTATGCAAACTTTAAGATACTGATGATATTTTATACCGAATGTAATATGCTGATGATATTTTATACAAACTTTAAGATACTGATGGTATTTTATACCGAATGTAATATGCTGATGATATTTTATACAAACTTTATGATACTGATACTATTTTATTACAAACTTTAAGATATTGATGACATTTTTATAAACTTTAAGATACTGATGGTATTTTATTACAAACTTTAAGATATTGATGACATTTTTATAAACTTTAAGATACTGGTGATACTTTATACAAACTTTAAGATAATGATGAGATTATACGCAGACTGTAATATTCATTCATTCATTCATTTGCATGTCCCGAACTTTGCCTCCCTAACAGCACTCCTGTAGGCCTCTCGGTTGTGAGCAAGATGGCCTGCTGCTGATGCATCCATCTGCAGATCATCAACGATGTCTTGCAGCCATCTTCGCCTTGGTCTTCCTCTCTTTCTTTTTCCCATTATGTACCCTTCCAAGACGGTCTTCTCTAGATTATCATGACGTTTAATGGACTGTAAGATACTGATGATATTTTATACACACTTTAAGATACTGGTGAAAATATACACAAACTTTAAGATAATGATGACATTTTATACAAACTTTAAGATACTGGTGAGATTATACACAAACTTTAAGATACTGATGATGTTTTATAAAAACTTTGAGATAATGATGACATTATACATAAACTGTAAGGTATTGATGAGAATATATACAAACTGTAAGAAGCCGATGATATTATGTACAAAGTGTAAGAAGCTGGTAATATTATATACAAACTGAATATATCAGAACATTCACAAAAAGCGATATAACCTAACACGTACGGTTAAAATACATTTTCAATATGTTGTGATACTGTAGGTTTATATGTTAGTTCAGCTTGTATATATGGTGGGATTATATCTTAGTTCAGCTTGTATATGTGGTGGGATTATATCTTAGCTCAGCTTGTATATATGGCGGGATTATATGCTAGTTCAGCCTGTATATATAATGAGATTATATGTTAGCTCAGCTTGTAAATTTAATTTGGTAGCATTATATGTTAGCTCAGCCTGTATACATGGTGAGAGTATATGTTATATCAACCTGTATATATGGTGGGATTATATGTTAGCTCAGCCTGTATATATGATGAGAGTATATGTTATATAAACCTTTATATATATTGGGATTATATGTTCGCTTGGCTTGGATATATGGTGGAATCATGTACGATTACTGGCTTGGATATATGGTGGTATCATACTGGCTTGGATATATGTTGGGTTCATATCCTAGTATTAACCTCGCCAGATCTGACAGTCCTAGCTTAGTTGTCTTAAGGAACCCCAACATTACTTCAATGTCAGCTTTTCTGTTTCTTATAAATTGGTCAGCTGTTTGTCAGCTGTTTGTCAGCTGTTGGTCAGCTGTTGGTCAGCGCAGAACTAAGTAGCCACCACGTCTGCGGCAACTGTGATGACGTAATTGTAATCTGTGCTCAGTACAAACAGCAAAGCATTCTGGGAGCTTCAGATTTGACCCAAGAAAGGATAAAGGTTATGGCAGCAAAAACGTTTAGAGCGGAACGAACATCAGAAAAGATACGCTAGAATCCAGCTAACAGAAAACAGTAAAACACGTTTATATGCTATGTGCCCGCTCCACGGACACAAAAGTCAAACAAGTGTTGCACAAACCAACTGGATTTATTCTATTTATATCGTATATCGGGCTGACCTCGACTCTCATGCATTCTTCCGCTGTGTTCTTTATAAAGATTGTTATATCTTCCCATCTGTCATCAATGCTTTTATTTTCTTCATTCCCTTTTGTGTTTATCTTATGGTTTAACTCATTTCTGAATTTGTCTTTAGTGTCTTCTCTTTTCAGAGCATCTCTATTTATTACTGAGCTTTTATTTAATTTACTATACAAATTTATCTTCAATCTGAATTTTAGTTTAGCTCCCACAAGATAATGGTCGGTGCTGCATTCAGCCCCTCTGTAACTTCTGATCTGAAGTGTGTTTGTTGTGTGCTTGGTATCAATTAAAACATGGTCCATCTGGTTGCATGTTAGATTATCTGGGTATTTCCATGTTTGTTTGTGGATATATGGATTTCCATGTTTGTTTATGGATATATGGATTTCCATGTTTGTTTGTGGATGTTCTTATTTTGAAAACGTGTGCTACTTATTCTCATTCCATAAGCTTCTGCTATATTTATTAGCCTCCATACATTATCATTAGATGTTTCATGCAGACTTTCTTTGCCTGTGATGTGTCTGTGTGACTCCTCCTTTCCTATCTTTGCATTGAAATCTCCTAGTATTATCAGTATATCATGTTTCTGAGTATTCTCTATTACTCTTTCTAACATGTTGTCAAATTCATCTTTGACTTCATCCTCTGTATCTTCTGTTGGTGCCTGCACATTAATCTTTGTCATATTTTTCTTTGTTCCCTTGATGCGGAGGCTGCTGATTCTTTCACTGGCGGCACTGAATTCCATCACTAAGTCCCATACTTTTCTCTTGACAGCAAAACCTGTCCCAAGTTCACGTCTTCCATTGGTTATACCTCCGTATACTAGAACCATTTCTCCTATGACTGTTATATCTTCTCCAAACCACCTGATTTCCTGTAATGCTGTAACGTCCATGTCATACCTACTTAGTTCTTCTGCTAGTTCTTTAGCTGCCCCTTGTCTGTATAAACTTCTTATATTCCATGTTCCAGATCTCATAATTATTTTTGATGTTCCAAGGCCATAATCCATTTTTATCCGTCCAATTTCGAGGCTTCTTTATCTGTTCTATAACACTAATCATTTTTTTTTACGGAGATGGGGTCGTTGGTCGTTGGTTTTATCCCATGCTCCAACCCCCCACCCCGGAAGACCAGGGTGCAAGTTCCGTCGGACCCCTACCTGCGCAGACCTTCCCGCAAACAAAGACGGCAATATATGAAAGACATGGGAAGCGAGATACAGACATGCCATCAGAATAATAAAAGCAGGGAATACTATAAAAAACTGCAAACAGTAAAGCAAGGGTATAAACAACCTCTGCAGAGCTTGAAGATAGTAATGGAAACATGATAACTAATGAAAAGAAAATCTGTACCAGATGAAAAGAATATTTTGAAAAACTATTAAACTCTTGCGAAGAGCCTATAAGCACATTACCATGTGAAGAAATACAGACTTGTGAACTTGAAATAGAGGAACCAGACTTAGAAGAAGTCGTATACAGTATCATGATTCTACAAAACAGCAAAGCAACTGGTTCAGGTGGAGTTGCTGCAAAACTGATTAAGGAAGGAGGTCTAAATCTACATGAACAGATATGTGCACAAATATAACAAATATGGAGAGAATAAAAACTCCCTAATGAATGGATAGAATCATTACTGATCCAAGTATTCAAAAAAGGAGATAAGAGCAAGTATGAAAACTACAGAGGAATATCATTACTACAAACAAGCTACAAAATACTATCTGGTATACTTTTAAATAGATTAAAACCATACAGCGAGAACATACTGGGAGACTAACAAGCAGGTTTTAGGAAGAATAAATCAACCATAGACCAAATATATTATCTGCGTCAAAGAGCAGAAAAGTACTGGGAATATGGAAAAGAAGTACATAATATCTTCACTGACTTCAAGAAAGCCTATGACAGCATAGAAAGAAGCAGCTTATGGAAAATTATGAAAGAATTTGAGATACATAATACATTAATCAATATGACCAGAACATGTATGGAGGATACACAAAATATAGTAATATATAAAGAAAGAAAATCAGAATCCTTCTCTATAAGAACTGGTTTAAAACAAGATGATACATTATTTCCATTACTATTCAACCTAGTATTAGAAAAGGTAATCAGAAAAATGAAAGAAGAAAGCAGTACAGAAGAACAAGCTAAAATACTAGGATACGCTGATGACATCGACCTGGTGGGGGAAACTATGCAAGAAGTCATCAACACCTGCATACACCTGAGAGATGTGGTGCTAAAAGTGGGCTTGATCTTTAACCAAGATAAGACAAAGTACATGAAGATATCAAGAGACCAGATGCAGAATAATCCAGATTATATAACTGTTGGAGAGATGATTATTAGGAAAGCAGAAACATACAAAATCTAGGCACAACCTTCAACAGAAGCAACACAGTAAGCGAGGAAGTTAAAATCAGAGTACAGATAGGGAATAAAATATACTTTGCCTTGCAAGACCTGTTAAAATTCAAAATCCTGTCCCAAAACATCAAAATAACAATCTACAAAACTATAATAAGACCAGCTGTCATCAATGGATCAGAAACGTGAGTACAACAAAGAAAGATGAACAACAAATGCAAATCTTCGAGAACAAGATCCTAAGAAGAATCTTTGAGCCCATAAAGGATACCAACAATGGAGAATGGAGAGCTAGAAAGAATACTGAACTGAACAGAATTTTAAAATCTCAACAAATTATAAATGTCTTGAAACTGAACAGACTATGCTGGGTGGTGCATGCAGAAAGAATGGAAGAGAACAGACAAACGAAAATGATGTATGCACAAGAGATGAAGGAAACAAGACCACAGGAGTAGACCAAGACAGAGATGGAAAGACAACATAGAAGAGGATATAAAAGAAACTGGTGTCTCCAACTGGAGAGAGAAGATTAGGAACAGAGAGGAATGGAGGCGAACTTTATCTGCAACAATGAGTCTAAAAGGCTCGGAAAGAAGAAGAAGAAGAAGTTGCCTCACATGCCATGAATTAATCTCAGTGCTTTGGAAATCTTTCTCCTCCATGTGTGAATATAAATGCCCCTCTCTTGCTTTCTGCCCCTGAGTGTGTGTGTCTTTCTACAGGAAATTTGGGCCATAAAGTTTTTGTCCTTTGATCTGCGGTTGCTAAGGAATTTCCAGCGTCTTGTGAGACGAGTTTAAAAATACATCTGGAAAAGTACGCAATTACCCTTCAATTGGTCAGGACGATCTTTCAGGTTCGCCATGACTGGGCTAATAATAGCATCCAATCAGATCGAGGAATACATTTTAAAAATACAGGTTTGTGTGGCAATCGTCATGAGGACTTTCACGCTGTCGACTTTCTCAGGCGTGTGATATCGATTATATTTATCAGACAGGTCAATCCCTTAAAACAGACGCTGTGTAGACGCATAAATAATCTTCCTCGGTGTGCGGTCATCACATATTGTCTGACTTAACGTTCATTTCTTGATGAGGCAGACATTCCGTACGTGGTATAATTTTCTTGTTTGTTTTCTATTCGTTATTTCGTGGGGTTGACTCCAATATTGTAAGAATATTTTACTGTCACAAGTATTGCGATATCTGTTATATTTAGACTGGTTATTCTAGCTGTTGTTAATGTTGTGTTTATAACTTTTAATTACTGTTTAGTTTACTCGCCTGTTCGTGTGTCAGCGTTTGTTAAAACTTTAAATATTGTCAAAGCTGCAAGTAACGATACAAGATCTTTGTTGAGAACAGCTTTTATCTGTTTTCAGTAAGCACAGAGTTGTTTGTCTTAAGTCAAAACATCTTTTATCTGTTTTCAGTAAATACGGAGTTGTTTGTCTTAAGTCAAAACAGCTTTTATCTATTTTCAGTAAATACGGAGTTGTTTGTCTCAAGTCAAAACAGCTTTTATCTTTTTTCAGTAAATACGGAGTTGTTTGTCTTAAGTCAAAACATCTTTTATCTGTTTTCAGTAAACACGGAGTTGTTTGTTTTAAGTCACAACAGCTTTTATCTATTTTCAGTAAGTACGGAGTTGTTTGTTTTAAGTCAAAACAGCTTTTATCTGTTTTCAGTAAATACGGAGTTGTTTGTTTTAAGTCAAAACAGCTTTTATCTGTTTTCAGTAAATACGGAGCTATTTGTCTCAAGTCAAAACAGCTTTTATCTATTTTCACTAAATGCGGAGTTGTTTGTCTTAAGTCAAAACACCTTTTATCTGTTTTCAGTAAATACGGAGTTGTTTGTCTCAAGTAAAAACAGCTTTTATCTGTTTTCAGTGAAGATGGAGTTGCTTGTCTCAAATCAACAAGGAAATTTTCTGTTAAAAAATATTAAAATCAATATTTCATTTCATTTTTCACGTGGAAAGTTTTTCCTGTTTCATATTTTGAGATCCGCGCTTGAGAATTAATGTTGTGGAGATTTGTAGGGACGAAGATTTATATGAGCTGTCATCTCACCAACAAAATGGCTGCTTGATTGCTTTAAATTATTCAATTAATTATTAAATTAGTTACTAAAATAGGTATGAAATTAGTTATGAAATTAGTTATTAAAATAGTTATTACATTAGTTATTAAAATAGTTATGCTGTTAGTTATTAAATTAGTTATTAAATTAGTTATGGAATCAGTTATTAAAATAGTTATGCAATTAGTTATTAAATTAGTTATTAAAAACTTTGTTTTTTTTAATGGAGACTTGGGCGAGTTAAGCTGACCAATCAAATTTTCCAGCCATGAAGTTAAAACTCATCACTTAAGTTACAACTCAACACTAAAGTTTGAAATCATCACTGAAGTTACAAGTACTCACTACTTTCCTCGCGGTTCTTGTAGTAATTCTGAAAGATCGCATGTATTTGTCTTTCCCTAGGAGGGGGGGGGGGAGTTTCACAACAGTTTTACACCTCTTTTCTCCCAACTCCAACAACAGTTCCTTCTCTCCTCTCCCAACTCCCACAAGAGTTACTTCTCTACTCTCCAAGCTTCCACAAGAGTTACTACTCTACTCTCCCAGCTCCTACAAGAGTTACTTCTCTACTCTCCCAGCTCCTACAAGAGTTACTTCTCTACTCTCCCAACGCCCACAAGAGTTACTTCTCTACTCTTCCAAATCCATCAAGAGTTACTACTCTACTCTCCCAGCTCCCACAAGAGTTACTTCTCTACTCTCCCAGCTCCTACAAGAGTTACTTCTCTACTCTCCCAACGCCCACAAGAGTTACTTCTCTACTCTTCCACATCCCACAAGAGTTACTTCTCTACTCTCACAACTCCCACAAGAGTTACTCCTCTACTCTCCTAGCTCCCACAAGAGTTACTTCTCTACTCTTCCAAATCCCACAAGAGTTACTTCTCTACTCTCACAACTCCCACAAGAGTTACTTCTCTACTCTCCCAGCTCCCACAAGAGTTACTTCTCTACTCTCCCAGCTCCCACAAGAGTTACTTCTCTACTCTCCCTGCTCATACAAGAGTTACTTCTCTACTCTCCCATCTCCCACAAGAGTTACTTCTCTACTCTCCCAGCTCCCAGAAAAGTTACTTCTCTACTCTCCCAGCTCCCACAAGAGTTACTTCTCTACTCTCCCAGCTCCTACAAAAGTTACTTCTCTACTCTCCCAGCTCCCACAAAAGTTACTTCTCTACTCTCCCAGCTCCCACAAGAGTTACTTCTCTACTCTTCCAGCTCCCACAAGAGTTACTTCTCTACTCTCCCAGCTCCCACAAGAGTTACTTCTCTACTCTCCCAGCTCCCACAAAAGTTACTTCTCTACTCTCCCAGCTCCCACAAGAGTTACTTCTCTACTCTCCCAGCTCCCACAAGAGTTACTTCTCTACTCTCCCAGCTCCCACAAGAGTTACTTCTCTACTCTCCCAGCTAAAACAAGAGTTACTTCTCTACTCTCCCAGCTCTCAGAAAAGTTACTTCTCTACTCTCCCAACTCCCACAAGAGTTTCTCCTATCCTCTCTCAACTCCCAAAAAAGTTACTCATCTCCTATCGTAGTTCCCACAAAAGTTACTTCTCTACTCTCCCAGCTCCCACAAGAGTTACTTCTCTACTCTTCCAGCTCCCACAAGATTTTCTCCTCTCCTCTCTCAACTCTCAAAAAAATTACTTCTCTACTCTCCCAGCTCCCACAAGAGTTACTTCTCTACTCTCCCAACTCCCACAAGAGTTACTTCTCTCAACTCCGAAAAACGTTACTTCTCTACTCTCCCAACTCCCACAAGAGTTACTTCTCTACTCTCCCAGCTCCCACAAAATTTACTTCTCTACTCTCCCAAATCCCATAAGAGTTACTTCTCTACTCTCCAAGCTCCAACAAGAGCTACTTCTCTACTCTTCCAGCTCCCACAAGAGTTATTCTCTACTCTCCCAACTCCCACAAGAGTTTCTTCTCTACTCTCCCAACTCCTACAAGAGTTACTTCTCTACTTTCCCAACTCCCACAAGAGTTACTTCTCTCAACTCCCACAAGCGTTAATTCTCTCAACTCCCACAAGAGTTACTTCTCTCATCTCCGACAAAATTTACATTTCTTGTCTCCCAACTCCCACAAGAGTTACTTCTCTACTCTCCCAGCTCTCACAAGAGTTACGTCTCTACTCTCCCAACTCCCACAAGAGTTATTTCTCTCAACTCCCACAAGAGTTACTTCTCCAACTCCCACAAGTGTTACTTCTATTAACTCCCACAAGAGTTACTTCTCTACTCTCCAAACTCCCACAAGAGTTATTTCTCTACTCTCCCACTCCCACAAAATTTACTTCTCTACTCTCCAAACTCCAACAAGAGTTACTTCTCTAGTCTGCCATCTTCCACAAGAGTTATTTCTCTACTCTCCCAGAATCCCACAAGAGTTACTTCTCTAGTTTGCCATCTTCCACAAGAGTTATTTCTCTACTCTCCCAACTCAAACAAGAGGTACTTCCCTCAACTCGCACAAAATTTACTTCTCTGCTCTCCCAACTCAAACAAGAGTTACTTCCCTCAACTCCCACAAAATTTACTTCTCTACTCTCCCAACTCAAACAAGAGTTATTTCTCTCAACTCCCACAAAATTTACTTCTCTACTCTCCCAACTCAAACAAGAGTTATTTCTCTCAACTCCCACAAAATTTACTTCTTACTCTCCCAACTCCCACAAGAGTACTTCTCTACTCTCCAAGCTCCAACAAGAGCTACTTCTCTACTCTTCCAGCTCCCACAAGAGTTATTCTCTACTCT
The DNA here is from genome assembly GCA_009760885.1 of Achatina immaculata. Lineage (NCBI taxonomy): Eukaryota > Metazoa > Mollusca > Gastropoda > Stylommatophora > Achatinidae > Lissachatina > Lissachatina immaculata. Next base: position 1,904,007 of record CM019711.1, read on the forward strand.
CCCAACTCCCACAAGAGTTTCTTCTCTACTCTCCAACTCCTACAAGAGTTACTTCTCTACTTTCCCAACTCCCACAAGAGTTACTTCTCTCAACTCACACACGAGTTACTTCTCTCAACTCCCACAAGAGTTACTTCTCTCATCTCCGACAAAATTTACATTTCTTGTCTCCCAACTCCCACAAGAGTTACTTCTCTACTCTCCAGCTCTCACAAGAGTTACGTCTCTACTCTCCCAACTCCCACAAGAGTTATTTCTCTCAACTCCCACAAGAGTTACTTCTCCAACTCCCACAAGAGTTACTTCTCTACTCCCAACTCCCAAAAGAGTTACTTCTCTACTCTCCAACTCCCACAAGAGTTATTTCTCTACTCTCCCACTCCCACAAAATTTACTTCTCTACTCTCCAAACTCCAACAAGAGTTACTTCTCTAGTCTGCCATCTTCCACAAGAGTTATTTCTCTACTCTCCCAGAATCCCACAAGAGTTACTTCTCTAGTTTGCCATCTTCCACAAGAGTTATTTCTCTACTCTCCCAACTCAAACAAGAGGTACTTCCCTCAACTCGCACAAAATTTACTTCTCTGCTCTCCCAACTCAAACAAGAGTTACTTCCCTCAACTCCCACAAAATTTACTTCTCTACTCTCCCAACTCAAACAAGAGTTATTTCTCTCAACTCCCACAAAATTTACTTCTCTACTCTCCCAACTCAAACAAGAGTTATTTCTCTCAACTCCCACAAAATTTACTTCTTTACTCTCCCAACTCAAACAAGAGTTATTTCTCTTAACTCCCACAAAATATACTTCTCTACTCTCCCAACTCAAACAAGAGGTATTTCTCTCAACTCCCACAAAATTTACTTCTCTACTCTCCCAACTCAAACAAGAGTTATTTCTCTCAACTCCCACAAAATTTACTTCTGTACTCTCCAAACTCCCATAAGAGTTACTTCTCTCAACTCCCACAAAATTTACTTCTCTACTCTCCAAACTCCCACAAGAGTTACTTCTCTCAACTCCCAGAAAATTTACTTCTCTACTCTCCCAACTCCCACAAGAGTTATTTCTCTCAACTCCCACAAACATCTACTTCTCTACTCTCCAAACTCCCACAAGAGTTAATTCTCTCATCTCCCACAAAATTTACTTCTCTACTCCCCAACTGACACAAGAGTTACTTCTCTCATCTTCCACAAGAGTTATTTCTCTACTCTCCCAGCTCTCACAAGAGTTACTTCTCTAGTCTGCCATCTTCCACAAGAGTTATTTCTCTACTCTCCCAACTCAAACAAGAGGTACTTCCCTCAACTGGCACAAAATTTACTACTCTGCTCTCCCAACTCAAACAAGAGTTACTTTCCTGAACTCGCACAAAAGTTACTTCTCTCAACTCCCACAAAATTTACTTCTCTACTCTCCAAACTCCCACAAGAGTTACTTCTCTTAACTCCAGAAAATTTACTTCTCTACTCTCCCAACTCCCACAAGAGTTATTTCTCTCAACTCCCACAAAAATCTACTTCTCTACTCTCCAAACTCCCACAAGAGTTAATTCTCTCATCTCCCACAAAATTTGCTTCTCTACTCTCCAAACTCCCACAAGAGTTACCTCTCTACTCTCCCAGCTCCCACAAGAGTTACTTCTCTACTCTCCCAACTTCCACAAGAGTTATTTCTCTACTCTTCAAGCTCCCACAAGAGTTACTTCTCTATTCTGCCAACTTCCACAAGAGTTATTTCTCTACTCTCCCAACTCCCACAAGAGTTACTTCTCTACTCTCCCAACTCTCACAAGAGTTATTTCTCTCAACTCCCACAAAATTTACTTCTCTACTCTTCCAACTCCCGCAAGAGTTATTTCTCTCAACTCCCACATAATTTACTTTTCTACTCTATCACCTCCAACAAGAGTTACTTCTCTACTCTCCCAGCTCAAACAAGAGTTATTTCTCTACTCTCCCAACTCCCACAAGAGTTACTTCTCTACTCTGCCAACTTCCACAAGAGTTATTTCTCTACTCTCCAAACTCCCACAAGAGTTATTTCTCTCAACTCCCACAAAATTTACTTCTCTACTCTCCAAACTCCCAGAAGAGTTACTTCTCTCAACTCCCACAAAATTTACTTCTCTACTCTCCAAAATCCCAGAAGAGTTACTTCTCTCAACTCCCACAAAATTTACTTCTCTACTCTCCCAACTCTCACAAGAGTTACTTCTCTCAACTCCCACATAATTTACTTTTCTACTCTATCAAATCCAACAAGAGTTACTTCTCTACTCTCCCAGCTCAAACAAGAGTTACTTCTCTACTCTTCCAACTCAAACAAGAGTTACTTATCTACTCTCCCAACTCCAACAAGAGTTATTTCTCGACTCTCCCAACTCCTACAAAATTTACTTCTCTACTCTCCCAACTCCCACAAGAGTTATTTCTCTCAACTCCCACAAAATTTACTTCTCTACTCTCCAAACTCCCACAAGAGTTACTTCTCTACTCTCCCAGCTCCCACAAGAGTTACTTCTCTACTCTCCAAACTCCCACAAGAGTTACTTCTCTACTCTCCCAGCTCCCACAAGAGTTATTTCTCTACTCTCCCAACTCCCACAAGAGTTATTTCTCTCAACTCCCACAAAATATACTTCTCTACTCTCCAAAATCCCACAAGAGTTACTTCTCTCAACTCCCACAAAATTTACTTCTCTATCTCCCTACTCCCACAAGAGTTATTTTTCTCAACTCCCACAAAAATCTACTTCTCTACTCTCCAAATTCCCACAAGAGTTAATTCTCTCATCTCCCACAACATATAATTCTCTACTCTCCCAACTCTCACATGAGTTATTTCTCTCAACTCCCACAAAATTTACTTCTATACTCTCCCAACTCAAACAAGAGTTACTTCTCTCAACTCCTACAAAATTTACTTCTCTACTCTTCCAACTCCCATAAGAGTTAATTCTCTCAACTCCCACAAAATTTACACCTATCCTCTCCCAACTCCCTCAAGAGTTATTCCTCTTCTCTCTCAACTCCAAGAAGAGTTACTCCTCTCCTCTCCCAAATCCCACAAGAGTTACTTCTTTCCTCTCCCAAATCTCACAAGAGTTTTACACCTTTCCTCTACCAACTCCCGCAAGAGTTACTCCTCTCTTCTCCCAACTCCCAGAAGAGTTACTCCTCTCCTCTCCCATCTCCTACAAGAGTTACTTCTATCTTCTTCCAACTCCCGCAAGAGTTACTCCTCTCTCTCCGAAATCCCATAAAAGTTACTCCTCTCCTCTCCCAGCTCCCACAAGAGTTACTGCTCTCCTCTCCCAACTCACACAAAAGTTACACCTCGCCTCTCCCAACTCCCACAACAGTTACTCCTATCCTCTCCCAGCTCCCACATGAATTACACTTCTACTCTCTTCCAACTCACACAAAAGTTACTTCTCTCCCCTCCAAGCTCTCACAAAAGTTACTTCTCTCATCTCAAAGCTCCCACAAGAGTTTTTCCTCTCCTCTCCCAACTGTCACAAGAGTTTCTCCTTTCCTCTCCCAACTCCCAGAAAACTTTCTTCTCTCGTCTCTCAACTCCCACAAAAGTTACTTCTCTCATATCCTAACCCACACAAACGTTTCTCCTCTGCTCTCTCAGCTTCCACAAGAGTTTCTCCTCTCCTCTCTCAACTCCTACAAGAGTTTCTCCTCTCCTCTCCCAACTCCAACAAGAATTTTACACCTTTCTTCCCCCAACTCCCACAAAAGTTACTCCTCTCCTCTCCCAACTCCCGCAAGAGTTACTCCTCTCCTCTCCCAACTCCCAGAAGAGTTACTTCTCCAACTCCCACAAAAGTTTCTCCTCTCCTCTCCAAACTCCAAAAAAAGTTATTCCTCTCATATCCCAACTCCCACAAATGTTTTACACCTTTCCTATCCCAGCTCCCACAAAAGTTACTCCTCTCATATCCGACTCCCAGAAGAGTTTTACACCTTTCCTCTCTCAACCCCCACAAAAGTTACTCCTCTCCTCTGCCAGCTCCCACAAAAGTTACTCCTCTCCGAGCTCCCACAAAATTTACTCCTCTCTTCTTCCAGCTTCCCCAAAAGTTACTCTTCTCCTCTCCCAGCTCCAACAAAATTTACTCCTCTGCTCTCTCAGCTTCCACAAGAGTTTCTCCTCTCCTCTCTCTCAACTCCTACAAGAGTTTCTCCTCTCCTCTCCCAACTCCAACAAGAATTTTACACCTTTCTTCCCCCAACTCCCACAAAAGTTACTCCTCTCCTCTCCCAACTCCCGCAAGAGTTACTCCTCTCCTCTCCCTACTCCTAGAAGAGTTACTCCTCTCCTCTCCAAACTCCAAAAAAAGTTATTCCTCTCATATCCCAACTCCCACAAATGTTTTACACCTTTCCTATCCCAGCTCCCACAAAAGTTACTCCTCTCATATCCGACTCCCAGAAGAGTTTTACACCTTTCCTCTCTCAACCCCCACAAAAGTTACTCCTCTCCTCTGCCAGCTCCCACAAAAGTTACTCCTCTCCGAGCTCCCACAAAATTTACTCCTCTCTTCTTCCAGCTTCCCCAAAAGTTACTCTTCTCCTCTCCCAGCTCCAACAAAATTTACTCCTCTCCTCTCCCAGCTGCCACAAAAGTTACTCCTCTCCTCTCCCAGCTCCCACAAAAGTTTCTCCTCTCCTCTCCCAACTCACACAAGTGTTTCTCCTCTCCTCTCCCACCTCACACAACAGTTTCTCCTCTCCTCTCTCAACTCCCACAAAAGTTACTCCTCTCCTATCCCAGTTCCCACAAAACTTACTTCTCTCCTCTCCCAGCTCCCACAAAAGTTACTTCTCTACTCTCCGAGCTCTCACAAGATTTTCTCCTCTCCTCTCTCAACTCCCGCAAAGCTTACTTCTCTACTCTCCCAGCTCCCACAAAAGTTACTTCTCTCCTCTTCCACCTCCCACAAACGTTACTTCTCTTCTCTCCCAACTTCCGCAAAAGTTTCTCCTCTCCTCTCTCAACTCCCACAAAAGTTACTCCTTTCATATCCGAGCTCCCACAAGAGCTTCTCCTCTCCTCTCCCAGCTCCCACATAAGTTACTTCTCTACTCTCCCATCTCCCTCAACAGTTACTTCTCTACTATCCCAACTCCCACAAAAGTTACTTCTCTACTCTCCCAACTCCCACAGGGGTTACACCTCTTCTCTCCCAACTCCAACAAGAGTTACTCCTATCCTCTCTCAGCTCCCACAAGAGTTACTCCTCTCCTCTCCCAGCTCCCACAAAAGTTACTCCTCTCCTCTCCCAGCTCCCACAAAAGTTACTCCTCTCATATCCCAACTCCCACAAACGTTTCTCCTCTCCTATCCCAGCTCCTACAAGAGTTTATCCTCTCCTCTCCCAGCTCCCACAAAAGTTACTTCTCTACTCTCCCAGCTCCAACAAAGGTTACTTTTCTACTCTCCCAGCTCCCACAAAAGTTATTTCTCTACTCTCCCAGCTCCCACAAAAGTTATTTCTCTACTCTTCCAACTCCCACAATAGTTACACCTCTCCTCTCCCTATTTCCCACAAGAGTTACATCTCTCCTCTCCCAGCTCCCACAGGAGTTACTCCTATCCTCTCCCAGCTCCTACAAGAGTTTCTCCTCTCCTCTCTCAACTCCCTCAAAAGTTATTCCTCTCATATCCCAACTCTCAGAAATGTTTCTCCTCTGCTCTCTCAGCTCCCAAAAGAGTTTCTCCTCTCCTCTCCTAACTTCCACAAGAATTTTACACCTTTCCTCCCCCATCTCCCACAAAGGTTACTTCCTTCCTCTCTCAGCTCCCACAACAGTTACTCCTCTCCTCTCCCAACTCCCGCAATAGTTACTCCTCTCCTCTACCACAAGTGTTACTCCTCTCTTCTCCCAACTCCCACAAAAGTTATTCCTCTCATATCCCAACTCCAAGAAGTGTTTTACACCTTTCCTCTCCCAGCTCCCACAAAAGTTACTCCTCTCTTCTCCCAGCTCCCACAAAATTTACTCCTCTCCTCTCCCAGCTATCACAAAAGTTACTCCTCTCCCGACCCAGCTCCCACAAAAGTTACTCCTCTCCTCTTCCAGCTCCCACAAAAGTTTCTCCTCTCCTCTCCCAACTCCCACAAAATTTTCTCCTCTCCTCTCCCAACTCCCACAAGAGTTTCTCCTCTCCTCTCTCAACTCCCATAAAAGTTACTCCTCTCCTCTCCCAGCTCCCACAAAAGTTACTTCTCTCATATCCCAACTCCCACAAACGTTTCTCCTGTTCTATCCCAGCTCCTACAAGAGTTTCTCCTCTCCTCTCCCAGCTCCCACAAAAGTTACTTCTTTACTCTCCCAGCTCCAACAAAGGTTACTTTTCTACTCTCCCAGCTCTCACAAAAGTTGTTTCTCTACTCTCTCAGTTCTCACAAAAGTTACTTTCTACTCTCCCCGCTCACACAAAAGTTACTTCTCTACTCTCCCAACTCCCACAATAGTTACACCTCTCCTCTCCCTATTTCCCACAAGAATTACATCTCTCCTCTCCAAGCTCCCACAAGAGTTACTCCTATCCTCTCCCAGCTCTCACAAGAGTTTCTCCTCTCCTCTCTCAACTCCCTCAAAAGTTATTCCTCTCATATCCCAACTCCCACAAACGTTTCTCCTCTGCTCTCTCAGCTCCCAAAAGAGTTTCTCCTCTCCTCTCCTAACTTCCACAAGAGTTTTACATCTTTCCTCCCCCATCTCCCACAAAAGTTAATTCCTTCCTCTCTCAGCTCCCACAACAGTTACTCCTCTCCTCTCCCAACTCCCGCAAGAGTTACTCATCTCCTCTCCCACAAGAGTTACTCCTCTCTTCTCCCAACTCCCACAAAAGTTATTCCTCTCATATCCCAACTCCCAGAAGTGTTTTACACCTTTCCTCTCCCTGCTCCCACAAAAGTTACTCCTCTCCTCTCCCAGCTCCCACAAAATTTACTCCTCTCCTCTCCCAGCTCCCACAAAATTACTCCTCTCCTCTCCCAGCTCCCACAAAAGTTACTCCTCTCCTCTTCCAGCTCCCACAAAAGTTATTCCTCTCCTCTTCCAGCTCCCACAAAAGTTTCTCCTCTCCTCTCCCAACTCCCACAAAAGTTTCTCATCTCCTCTCCCATCTCCCACAAGAGTTTCTCCTCTCCTCTCCCACCTCCCACAAAAGTTACTTCTCTACTCTCCCAGCTCCAACAAAGGTTACTTTTCTACTCTCCCAGCTCTCACAAAAGTTGTTTCTCTACTCTCTCAGTTCTCACAAAAGTTACTTTCTACTCTCCCCGCTCACACAAAAGTTACTTCTCTACTCTCCCAACTCCCACAATAGTTACACCTCTCCTCTCCCTATTTCCCACAAGAGTTACATCTCTCATCTCCCAGCTCCCACAAGAGTTACTCCTATCCTCTCCCAGCTCTCACAAGAGTTTCTCCTCTCCTCTCTCAACTCCCTCAAAAGTTATTCCTCTCATATCCCAACTCCCACAAACGTTTCTCCTCTGCTCTCTCAGCTCCCAAAAGAGTTTCTCCTCTCCTCTCCTAACTTCCACAAGAGTTTTACACCTTTCCTCCCCCATCTCCCACAAAAGTTAATTCCTTCCTCTCTCAGCTCCCACAACAGTTACTCCTCTCCTCTCCCAACTCCCACAATAGTTACACCTCTTCTCTCCCAACTCCCACAATAGTTACACCTCTTCTCTCCCAACTCCCACAAAAGTTATTCCTCTCATATCCCAACTCCCAGAAGTGTTTTACACCTTTCCTCTCCCTGCTCCCACAAAAGTTACTCCTCTCCTCTCCCAGCTCCCACAAAATTTACTCCTCTCCTCTCCCAGCTTCCACAAAATTTACTCCTCTCCTCTCCCAGCTCCCACAAAAGTTACTCCTCTCCTCTTCCAGCTCCCACAAAAGTTATTCCTCTCCTCTTCCAGCTCCCACAAAAGTTTCTCCTCTCCTCTCCCAACTCCCACAAAAGTTTCTCATCTCCTCTCCCATCTCCCACAAGAGTTTCTCCTCTCCTCTCTCAACTCCCACAAAAGTTACTTCTCTACTCTCCCAGGTCTCAGAAAAGTTACTTCTCTCATATCCCAGCTCCCACAAGAGTTTCTCCTCTCCTTTCTCAACTCCCACAAAAGTTACTCCTCTCATATCCCAACTCCCACAAGAGTTTTATAACCTATCTTGTCCCAGCTCCCACAAAGGTTACTCCTCTCATATCCCAACTCCCGCAAGAGTTACTCCTCTCATATCTCAACTCCCACAAGAGTTTTACATCTCTCCTCTCCCAGCTCCCACAAAAGTTACTCCTCTCATATCCCAACTCCCGCAAGAGTTACTCCCCTCCTCTCTCAACTTTAATCCCATGTTTGTTTTGAACACGCTCCGTGTGTACATTTCAGCTTTTAAAATTCAGGATAAAGAAATGGCATAATATTAGACCACTTTATTTGGACTTTTGAGGGGGGGGGGGGTGACCAAATGATGTTCATCATGTCACGTAGACTCATTACAAAAATGCTACAATCAAAATAGGTTAGATATGTGACAAGTTACACTTTCATGCGTGTAATATTTCTCTTATTCAGAAGAATCTCGTGCAGATATCATCTTGTGCAAGGACTTTAATGAGGGCGTCAGGTTTTCTCACTCGCGTTGGCCGAGTCATGCACGCTGGAGACAAGGTTTACAGGTAAGTCCTACATGCTGGAGACAAGGTTTACAGGTAAGTCCTACATGCTGGAGACAAGGTTTACAGGTAAGTCCTACATGCTGGAGACAAGGTTTACAGGTAAGTCCTACATGCTGGAGACAAGGTTTACAGGTAAGTCCTACATGCTGGAGACAAGGTTTACAGGTAAGTCCTACATGCTGGAGACAAAGTTTACAGGTAAGTCCTACATGCTGGAGACAAGGTTTACAGGTAAGTCCTACATGCTGGAGACAAGGTTTACAGGTAAGTCCTACATGCTGGAGACAAGGTTTACAGGTAATTCCTACATGCTGGAGACAAGGTTTACAGGTAAGTCCTACATGCTGGAGACAAGGTGTACAGGTAAGTCCTACATGCTGGAGACAAGGTTCACAGGTAAGTCCTACATGCTGGAGACAAGGTTTACAGGTAAGTCCTACATGCTGGAGACAAGGTTTACAGGTAAGTCCTACATGCTGGAGACAAGGTTTACAGGTAAGTCCTACATGCTGGAGACAAGGTTTACAGGTAAGTCCTACATGCTGGAGACAAGGTTTACAGGTAAGTCCTACATGCTGGAGACAAGGTTTACAGGTAAGTCCTACATGCTGGAGACAAGAGGTAAGTAAATAAATAAAGAACTACGTCACTAACATATAATAACTGTGTGAGAAATAATATTCAATTTTTTAGTTCATATTTTTTTCTCCAACACACAAACTATTGTCAAAAACGCGTCGACATTACTAAAAGCCACCGCCTTAGCCGTAAACAGTTCATCAGCCAATCAGAGAGCTCCACGTACGCCGTAAACACTTCATCAGCCAATCAGAGAGCTCCACGTAGGCTTCAAGTTTATGCTTGTCAGCAACAGTCTGATGATCTACCTCAGTACCACAGTTAGCAGGATGTCCTTGACAAGATGTTCGGATAGCCAGAATAGCTCTAGGATAAAAAGCTTCATAAACTACAGCGATATGTCTAGGAGCACGTCCAGAATAGGTCAAGTTTAAAGGCTCCTCCATCGCTTTCACCCTATTCTCAGATGTGACCCAACAGTTCTTTACGTTGCTTTTGTGAGGTAAAGCTGGTAAACTGATGTCATGGTGTAAGGTAAAGCTGATAAACTGATGTCATGGTGTAAGGTAAAGCTGATAAACTGATGTCGTGGTGTAAGGTAAAGCTGATAAACTGATGTCCTGTTGTGAGGTAAAGCTGATAAACTGATGTCATATTGTGAGGTAAAGCAGGTAAACTGATGTCCTATTGTGAGGTAAACCTGATAAACTGATGTCCTGTTGTGAGGAAAAGCTAATAAACTGATGTCAGGTGTAAGGTAAAGCTGATAAACTGATGTCCTGTTGTGAGTTAAAGCTGGTAAACTGATGTACTATTGTGAGGTAAAGCTGGTAAACTGATGTCCTGTTTTGAGGTAAAGCTGATAAACTGATGTCCTGTTGTGAAATAAAGCTCATAAACTGATGTCCTGTTCTGAGGTAAAGCTAGTAAACAGATGTCCTGTTCTGAGGTAAAGCTGGTAAAATGATGTCCTGTTCTGAGGTAAAGCTGGTAAACTGATTTCCTGTTGTGAGGTAAAGCTGATAAACTGATGTCATATTGCGAGGTAAAGCTGATAAACTGATGTCATGTTCTGAGGTAAAGCTGATAAACTGATGTCATGTTGTGAGGTAAAGCTGATAAACTGATGTCATGGTGTGAGGTAAAGCTGGTAAACTGATGTCCTGTTGTGAGGCAAAGCTGATAAACTGATGTACCGGTGTGAGGTAAAGCTGATAAACTGATGTCCTGTTGTGAGGTAAAGCAAGTAAAGTAATGTCCTGTTGTGAGGTAAAGCTGATAAACTGATGTCATGTTGTTAGGTAAAGCTGGTAAACGGATGTCATGGTGTGAGTTAAATCTGATAAACTGATGTCCTGTTGTGAGGTAAAGCTGATAAACTGATGTCATGTTCTGAGGTAAATCTGGTAAACTAATATCATGTTGTGAGGTAAAGCTGGTAAATTGATGTCCTATTTTGAGGTAAAGCTGGTAAAATGATGTCTGAGGTAAAGCTGATAAACTGATGTCATATTGTGAGGTAAAGCTGGTAAACTGATGTCATGTTCTGAGGTAAAGCTGATAAACTGATGTCATATTCTGAGGTAAAGCTGGTAAACTGATGTCATGTTCTGAGGTAAAGCTGATAAACTGATGTCATATTCTGAGGTAAAGCTGATAAACGAATGTCATGTTGTGAGGAAAAGCTGATAATCTGATGTCCTGTTCTGAGATAAAGCTGATAAAACTGATGTCATGGTGTAAGGTGAAGCTGATAAACTGATGTCCTGTTGTGAAGTACAGCTGATAAACTGATGTCCTGTTGTGAAGTAAAGCTGATAAACTGATGTCCTGTTGTGAGATAAAGCTGATAAACTGATGTCCTGTTGTCAGGTAAAGCTGATAAACGGATGTCATGGTGTGAGGTAAAGCTGATAAACTGATGTCTTGTTGTAAGGTAAAGCTGATGAAGTGATGTACAGATAACCACTTGTTGATGAGGCCTTAATTCGCTCATTAAGCTATATTATTGCACATTACTGTACGTGTATTATTCCCACACATTCCTTGTTGTGTTAAACAATATATCATAGATCTCATTTTGCATATTTGGTAAATCATAGAAGATCGGCTCCAAAACCCTGACCTCTTGGTGTTGTAGGTTTAAACACCGCACCAGCTTCGAGGAGTGGCTCATCAGTATTAAAACCGGATATTACTGTTTGTGTTTGTTTGTTTATTTACAGTATCAATGTTAAAACCGGACATTACTGTTTGTGTTTGTTTGTTTATTCACAGTATCAATATTAAAACCAGATATTACTGTTTGTGTGTTTGTTTATTCACAGTATCAATATTAAAACCAGATATTACTGTTTGTGCTTATTTGTTTATTCACAGTATCAGTATTAAAACCAGATATTACTGTTTGTGCTTGTTTGTTTATTCACAGTATCAATATTAAAACCAGATATTACTGTTTGTGCTTATTTGTTTATTCACAGTATCAGTATTAAAACCAGATATTACTGTTTGTGCTTGTTTGTTTATTCACAGTATCAATATTAAAACCAGATATTACTATTTGTGTTTGTTTGTTTATTCACAGTATCAATATTAAAACCGGATATTACTGTTTGTGCTTGTTTGTTCCCAGTTAGTGATGTCCCTGACATGTTTCTCATTAACTTGAAGTGCGCATGCGCCCGTCTGAATGTCATGATTGGCTAAACATGAGCTTGACGTCAGCGTAAAGGAAGAAAGCTGGGTACCAGAAGGCAGGGAGAGAACCTGGAATACATCCCTTGTTTTAGAACAGTTGTGTTGATTTTTCAGCGCTTCTGTATCTGTTCCACCCAGAACCGAGGCACATGATATCACCAACGAGACCGCAGATGGCAGCACCGGCAGACCTGACCTCCCTCAGCGCAAGGACTCCAGACCTGTCGAGCTGGCCGCGAGGATTAAAAGTGTCAAGGACATTCCTGGACCATCTGGATTATATGCGTTGCCCTACATTGGTTCCGCCTTCCTGTTCCACCCCTTCAGTGAGTGTACCACGTGATCACCTTACTAGAACAAGTACCACAAATCATGTTAAGGTATTAAACTGACCTATAAAACAGAAAGTAAGATGCCTGGGAAGATTCCACCCCACGCATCGCACGTGTTAAAGCGACCTGGCAGACAGAAGTTAAACAAGTTCCGTATTTCCTGACTTATAAGACACTTTATTTTTCTAAAGAACATTTCTCCAAAAAAATCACACTGCCTCTTGTACTTCCATAGTTAGGCTTTGGTGGAGGTTTCTGGTGCTAGACTAACATCTAAACATACATATTTAACTAACATCTAAACACCCAAGTTTAACATATAAACGTCCATGTTTAAATAACATCTAAGCATCTATGTTTAACTAATATCTAAATATCCATGTTTAACTAGCATCTAAACATCCATGTTTATCATAGTTTCCTGACCCCCCCCCCCCCCATACAGCGCAGTATAGATCATTGTAAGTGATTAAAAATAATTATAAATCACAATAATATTAAAACAGACAGAGAGACAGACAGACAAACAGACAGACTTTATTTGTTACCAGGCGCGTAGTGACGTGTATCTAGCAAAACATTTTGTTCTTTACTTTTGATCATGGATGAATCATCAGTTAAATATTAAAAACCACAAACTAACTTATCTTATCTTATATCCTTCCCGTGCCGTTAGACGTCACATAGGGCTCGCAAAGTAGTTCGCCAATTTTTCCTGTCTTCGGCGAGTCTTTCAACCTCAACAAAGGATTTTATGCCTGTTAACTTGGCCTCTCTTAATAATGTCCTCTTCAGAGTTTCACGCGGTCTGCCCCTTTTTCTTCGGCCTGTTGTGTTCCACTTGATAGCTTGTTTTGGGATTCTCTGATCATTTCTTCTCATCAAGTGGCCAACATATGTCCATCTCCTTTTCCTGATCACCCGTGAGACTGGTTGTTGTTCAGTCATCTGTCTTATCTCTGCATTGTTCTTGAATTCATTCCACTTGATGCCGAGTATTTTCCTTAGGCATTTGTTTTCAAAAGAGTCTAATTTCTTTTCTATTTCTTTAGTTGTTTTCCAGCTTTCGCATGCATAAATGAGGGTGGATATTACATTTGAATTGAATAGTCTTAACTTAGTTTTTGTGCTTATAACTTTTGAATTCCATATGTTCTCAAGATTCTTGAAGATTGATGCTGCTTTTGCAATTCTGATCCTAACTTCCTTTCTAGTGTCACCATCCTGGTCTATGTAGCTGCCAAGGTATGCAAATTGATTGACTTCTTCAATATCTGTCCCTTCTATGTGTATTTTTCCATTTTGATTAATGGGAATTTTCATTATTTTTGTTTTGTCCTTGTTAATTTCAAGTCCTATTTTGCTAGCCAGTGAAGATAGGCTATCTGTTTTTTCTTGCATGGAATTCACATTATTACTGATAAGAGTTATGTCATCAGCAAAATCAAGATCTTCTAGTTGGGTCCCATGTACCCAGTCAATACCTGTGTTACCTGTGCAGCATTTTGTCATTATGAAGTCTATTGTAATCCCAAAAAGTAAAGGAGACAGTATACATCCTTGTTTCACGCCTGTTTCAATCTGGAACCATTCACTCATCCCTTCTTCTGTCTTGACTGCACAACCATATCCATTGTATAAATCCTTAATGATGTTGACAATTTTAGATGGTATTCCATATAGACATAAAATTCTCCATAATGAATCTCTGTGTATGCTATCAAATGCCTTCTTAAAATCTATGAAATTCAGTATTAATGGTTTCTGCTTTTCAATATGTTCTTCAAGTATTATTCTGAGAGTAAATATCTGGTCGAGACAGCTTCTTAACATCCGTAAAACTATACGAGACAGCCATTGTTATGTTGTTGTTGACAGCATACAAGTTACTATTAAATGGCGTTATTAGCATGCACTGGGTATATGAACTTGCAGTGTTAAATATTCAAGTTAACAATCTCTTGTTAGACTGTTTAAAATGTTCAGATCAAGTTTATAAAATTTCATTTATTTTATTTTCATTTTTTAACAGAATATTTGGTAAATTTGTGAAAGTAATGAATAGTTTTATGCCAGTAGTACATCATGGGAAAAAGAAAGAGAGGAAGACCAAGGTGAAGATGGCTGCAAGACATCGTTGACGATCTGCAAATGGATGCATCAGCAGCAGGCCATCTTGCTCACAACCGAGAGGCCTACAGGAGAGCTATTAGGGAGGCAAAGTTCCGCAAGGGACATGCAAATGAATGAATGAAGTAGTACAAAGACGGCAGTTTCTGCAGCAAATAACATACCTCCCCCCACCCCTTCCCCCTCTATCGATCTGTATACGACTATGCTAGAGTGGAAGGCATTCAACGAAATTGTAGATTGTGACCTGGTAGATAAAACTTCAGCCAGGTCAGCTGACACAGGTTAGCTGTTAGTGTTTAAGAAGTTAGTTTAAGGTTTTTGTTTAAGAAGTCCGCCAGTAGGATATCTAGTAGCAAACACTAGCAGGATATCTAGTAGCAAACACTAGCAGGATATCTAGTAGCAAACACTAGCAGGATATCTAGTAGCAAACACTAGCAGGATATCTAGTAGCAAACACTAGCAGGATATCTAGTAGCAAACACTAGCAGGATATCTAGTAGCAAACACTAGCAGGATATCTAGTAGCAAACACTAGCAGAGTGTATCTAGTAGCAAACACTAGCAGGATATCTAGTAGCAAACACTAGCAGGATATCTAGTAGCAAACACTAGCAGGATATCTAGTAGCAAACACTAGCAGGATATCTAGTAGCAAACACTAGCAGGGTATCTAGTAGCAAACACTAGCAGGATATCTAGTAGCAAACACTAGCAGGATATCTAGTAGCAAACACTAGCAGGGTATCTAGTAGCAAACACTAGCAGGATATCTAGTAGCAAACACTAGCAGGATATCTAGTAGCAAACACTAGCAGGGTATTCAGTAGCAACACTAGCAGGATATCCAGTAGCAACACTAGCAGGATATCTAGTAGCAAACACTAGCAGGATATCTAGTAGCAAACACTAGCAGGATATCTAGTAGCAAACACTAGCAGGATATCTAGTAGCAAACACTAGCAGGATATCTAGTAGCAAACACTAGCAGGATATCTAGTAGCAAACACTAGCAGAGTGTATCTAGTAGCAAACACTAGCAGGATATCTAGTAGCAAACACTAGCAGGATATCTAGTAGCAAACACTAGCAGGATATCTAGTAGCAAACACTAGCAGGATATCTAGTAGCAAACACTAGCAGGATATCTAGTAGCAAACACTAGCAGGATATCTAGTAGCAAACACTAGCAGGATATCCAGTACCAAACACTGGCAGAATATCTGGTAGCAAACACTAGCAGGATATCCAGTAGCAAACACTAGCAGGATATCCAGTAGCAAACACTAGCAGGATATCCAGTACCAA
Organism: Achatina immaculata; assembly: GCA_009760885.1. Taxonomy (NCBI): domain Eukaryota; kingdom Metazoa; phylum Mollusca; class Gastropoda; order Stylommatophora; family Achatinidae; genus Lissachatina; species Lissachatina immaculata. The sequence continues at coordinate 1,919,776 of CM019711.1, forward strand.
ACACTGGCAGAATATCTGGTAGCAAACACTAGCAGGATATCCAGTAGCAAACACTAGCAGAATATCCAGTACCAAACACTGGCAGGATATCCAGTAGCAAACACTAGCAGGATATCCAGTACCAAACACTGGCAGGATATCCAGTAGCAAACACTAGCAGGATATCCAGTACCAAACACTGGCAGAATATCCAGTACCAAACACTAGCAGGATATCCAGTACCAAACACTAGCAGGATATCCAGTACCAAACACTGGCAGAATATCCAGTAGCAAACACTAGCAGGATATCTGGTACCAAACACTAGCAGGATATCCAGTACCAAACACTAGCAGGATATCCAGTACCAAACACTGGCAGAATATCCAGTAGCAAACACTAGCAGAATATCCAGTAGCAAACACTAGCAGGATATCCAGTACCAAACACTAGCAGGATATCTAGTACCAAACACTGGCAGAATATCCAGTAGCAAACACTAGCAGGATATCTGGTACCAAACACTAGCAGGATATCCAGTAGCAAACACTAGCAGGATATCCAGTACCAAACACTGGCAGAATATCCAGTACCAAACACTAGCAGAATATCCAGTACCAAACACTAGCAGGATATCTGGTAGCAAACAATCTTGAAAGAAAGCCCGTTTCAAGAAGAGATTTGAAGTTCATGGGAAATGTGAGAGTTTTAGTTTTATCCTTTTTTTATGTAAAATTTTTCTTGGCAAAATATAAATACGCCTTACACATATATATGTATCTAAGCTGACCAGAAATATGCTATTTCTAAAACTGTTGCTCCCCCCCCCCCCCGACCCTCTCATGTTCTCTGAAAGTTCAGCCCTGCAATTTGTCCAGGTACACAGATGTTTCTAGTTTTGAATTATTTAGCAAGATTATCTTTTTATTATTTTTTTTTTTGGGGGGGGGGGGGGTGGGGGTAAATTCTAATTTGTTAAAGATGGCTTGGACACACTCAGAACTTACAGATTTAAAACTCACCTTCTCCGTGAACATTTCCCAGCCAAACGTTAAAATTTCTTGTGAGAAAATACGACAGTCTGGTCTATGTGATCAAAGAAGAAGAAGAAGAAAACAACTGTCTGGTCTGTGCCAACAAAGAAGAAGAAGAAGAAAACAACTGTCTGGTCTGTGCCAACAAGAAGAAGAAGAAGAAGAATACGACTGTCTGGTCTGTGCCAACAAAGAAGAAGAAGAAGAAGAATACGACTGTCCGGTCTGTGCCAACAAAGAAGAGAAGAAGAAGAATACGACTGTCTGGTCTGTGCCAACACAGAAGAAGAAGAAGTAAACAACTGTCTGGTCTGTGCCAACAAAGAAGAAGAAGAAGAAGAAGAATACGACTGTCCGGTCTGTGCGAACAAAGAAGAAGAAGAAGAAGAAGAATACGACTGTCCGGTCTGTGCAAACAAAGAAGAAGAAGAAGAATACGACTGTCCGGTCTGTGTGAACAAAGAAGAAGAGGAAGAATACGACTGTCCGGTCTGTGCCAACAAAGAAGAAGAAGAAGAATACGACTGTCCGGTCTGTGTGAACAAAGAAGAAGAAGAAGAAGAATACGACTGTCCGTCTGTGCGAACAAAGAAGAGAAGAAGAAGAATACGACTGTCCGGTCTGTGCGAACAAAGAAGAAGAAGAAGAAGAATACGACTGTCCGGTCTGTGCGAACAAAGAAGAAGAAGAAGAATACGACTGTCCGGTCTGTGTGAACAAAGAAGAAGAAGAAGAAGAATACGATTGTCCGGTCTGTGCGAACAAAGAAGAAGAAGAAGAATATGACTGTCCGGTCTGTGTGAACAAAGAAGAAGAAGAATACGACTGTCCGGTCTGTGCAAACACTAGCAGGATATCTAGTAGCAAACACTAGCAGGATATCTAGTAGCAAACACTAGCAGGGTATCTAGTAGCAAACACTAGCAGGATATCTAGTAGCAAACACTAGCAGGATATCTAGTAGCAAACACTAGCAGGATATCTAGTAGCAAACACTAGCAGGGTATTCAGTAGCAAACACTAGCAGGATATCCAGTAGCAAACACTAGCAGGATATCTAGTAGCAAACACTAGCAGGATATCTAGTAGCAAACACTAGCAGGATATCTAGTAGCAAACACTAGCAGGATATCTAGTAGCAAACACTAGCAGGATATCTAGTAGCAAACACTAGCAGGATATCCAGTAGCAAACACTAGCAGGATATCCAGTACCAAACACTGGCAGAATATCCAGTACCAAACACTAGCAGAATATCCAGTACCAAACACTAGCAGGATATCCAGTACCAAACACTGGCAGAATATCCAGTAGCAAACACTAGCAGAATATCCAGTACCAAACACTAGCAGAATATCCAGTACCAAACACTAGCAGGATATCTGGTAGCAAACAATCTTGAAAGAAAGCCCGTTTCAAGAAGAGATTTGAAGTTCATGGGAAATGTGAGAGTTTTAGTTTTATCCTTTTTTTATGTAAAATTTTTCTTGGCAAAATATAAATACGCCTTACACATATATATGTATCTAAGCTGACCAGAAATATGCTATTTCTAAAACTGTTGCTCCCCCCCCCCCCCGACCCTCTCATGTTCTCTGAAAGTTCAGCCCTGCAATTTGTCCAGGTACACAGATGTTTCTAGTTTTGAATTATTTAGCAAGATTATCTTTTTATTATTTTTTTTTTGGGGGGGGGGGGGTGGGGGTAAATTCTAATTTGTTAAAGATGGCTTGGACACACTCAGAACTTACAGATTTAAAACTCACCTTCTCCGTGAACATTTCCCAGCCAAACGTTAAAATTTCTTGTGAGAAAATACGACAGTCTGGTCTATGTGATCAAAGAAGAAGAAGAAGAAAACAACTGTCTGGTCTGTGCCAACAAAGAAGAAGAAGAAGAAAACAACTGTCTGGTCTGTGCCAACAAAGAAGAAGAAGAAGAAGAAGAATACGACTGTCTGGTCTGTGCCAACAAAGAAGAAGAAGAAGAAGAATACGACTGTCCGGTCTGTGCCAACAAAGAAGAAGAAGAAGAAGAATACGACTGTCTGGTCTGTGCCAACACAGAAGAAGAAGAAGTAAACAACTGTCTGGTCTGTGCCAACAAAGAAGAAGAAGAAGAAGAAGAATACGACTGTCCGGTCTGTGCGAACAAAGAAGAAGAAGAAGAAGAAGAATACGACTGTCCGGTCTGTGCGAACAAAGAAGAAGAAGAAGAATACGACTGTCCGGTCTGTGTGAACAAAGAAGAAGAGGAAGAATACGACTGTCCGGTCTGTGCCAACAAAGAAGAAGAAGAAGAATACGACTGTCCGGTCTGTGTGAACAAAGAAGAAGAAGAAGAAGAATACGACTGTCCGGTCTGTGCGAACAAAGAAGAAGAAGAAGAAGAATACGACTGTCCGGTCTGTGCGAACAAAGAAGAAGAAGAAGAAGAATACGACTGTCCGGTCTGTGCGAACAAAGAAGAAGAAGAAGAAGAATATGACTATCTGGTCTGTGCCAACACAGAAGAAGAAGAAAACAACTGTCTGGTCTGTGCCAACAAAGAGAAGAAGAAGAGAATACGACTGTCTGGTCTGTGCGAACAAAGAAGAAGAAGAATAACGACTGTCCGGTCTGTGCAAACAAAGAAGAAGAAGAATACGACTGTCCGGTCTGTGCCAACAAAGAAGAAGAAGAAGAAGAATACGACTGTCTGGTCTGTGCCAACACAGAAGAAGAAGAAGTAAACAACTGTCTGGTCTGTGCCAACAAAGAAGAAGAAGAAGAAGAAGAATACGACTGTCCGGTCTGTGCGAACAAAGAAGAAGAAGAAGAATACGACTGTCCGGTCTGTGCAAACAAAGAAGAAGAAGAAGAAGAATACGACTGTCGGTCTGTGCGAACAAAGAGAAGAAGAAGAAGAATACGACTGTCCGGTCTGTGCGAACAAAGAAGAAGAAAGAAGAATACGACTGTCCGGTCTGTGCGAACAAAGAAGAAGAAGAATATGACTGTCCGGTCTGTGTGAACAAAGAAGAAGAAGAGAAGAATACGATTGTCCGGTCTGTGCGAACAAAGAAGAAGAAGAAGAAGATACGACTGTCCGGTCTGTGCGAACAAAGAAGAAGAGAAGAAGAATACGACTGTCCGGTCTGTGCGAACAAAGAAGAAGAAAGAAGAATACGACTGTCCGGTCTGTGCGAACAAAGAAGAAGAAGAAGAAGAATACGACTGTCCGTCTGTGCGAACAAAGAGAAGAAGAAGAAGAATACGACTGTCCGGTCTGTGCGAACAAAGAAGAAGAAGAATAATACGACTGTCCGGTCTGTGCGAACAAAGAAGAAGAAGAATAATACAACTGTCTGGTCTGTGCGAACAAAGAAGAGGAAGAATAATACGACTGTCTGGTCTGTGCGAACAAAGAAGAGGAAGAATAATACAACTGTCTGGTCTGTGCAAACAAAGAAGAGGAAGAATAATACGACTGTCTGGTCTGTGCCAACAAAGAAGAAGAAGAATACGACTATCTGGTCTGTGCCAACAAAGAAGAAGAAGAAGAAGACTATCTTGCTTCATCTTTCTCCTTATCTCTCCCACATGCCGTAGCTAGTTTGATTTTTCAGTGTCCTGTCTGTCACCTGTCTCAGGTAGTTTGATTTTCAGTGTCCTGTCTGTCACCTGTCTCAGGTAGTTTGATTTTCAGTATTAAATCTACATCATCGTGTCTGTCTACATTGTTATGTATGTTTACGTCATCATGCCTGTCTGCATCACGTCTGTCTATATCATCATGTATGTCTACATCATCATGTCTGTCTATATCATCATGTCTGTCCAGTTTCTGGAGTTGTTTCAGGTGACATACTTGCCCTGTTGTGACACTATTTTTTAAAGTACCACAGCAAGATGTGGTTCTTATAATAGTCCTGCAGGTTTTCATTACTCGTCCTGTTTCTTCTTGTCTTATTTACTGTTTTCCCCAAACATTCCTCGTCCTGTTTCTTCTTGTCTTATTTACTGTTTTCCTCAAACATTCCTCGTCCTGTTTCTTCTTATCTTATTTATTGTTTTCCCCAAACATTCCTCGTCCTGTTTCTTCTTATCTTATTTATTGTTTTCCCCAAACATTCCTCGTCCTGTTTCTTTCTTATCTTATTTATTGTTTTCCCCAAACATTCCTCGTCCTGTTTCTTCTTATCTTATTTATTGTTTTCCACAAACATTCCTCGTCCTGTTTCTTCTTATCTTATTTATTGTTTTCCCCAAACATTCCTCGTCCTGTTTCTTCTTATCTTATTTACTGTTTTCCCCAAACATTCCTCGTCCTGTTTCTTCTTGTCTCATTTACTGTTTTCCCCAAACATTCCTCGTCCTGTTTCTTCTGTCTTATTTACTGTTTTCCCCAAACATTCCTCGTCCTGTTTCTTCTTATCTTATTTATTGTTTTCCCCAAACATTCCTCGTCATGTCTCTTCTTGTCTTATTTACTGTTTTCCTCAAAGTTCTCATTTCTCTGCTGGCAGCCAGTCTTTCTTTCTCTTCATCGTTCCCCAGACATTGACGTCTCTCTCTTACAAATTTGGCAGGTCGACTTAGGTTTTCAACATCACTGTAGGGCTTCTCTTGTTAGGGGCTGGGGTCTGCTCACATCCTTGGGGCTGGGGTCTGCTCACATCCTTGAGGCCTGGGGTCTGCTCACATCCTTGGGGGCGGGGGTCTGCTCACATCCTTGGGGGCTGGGGTCTGCCCAGATCCTTGGGGCTGGGGGTCTGCCAAGATCCTTGGGGGCTTGGGTCTGCTCACATCCTTGGGGGCTGGGGTCTGCTCACATCCTTGGGGGCTGGGGTCTGCCCAGATCCTTGGGGGCTGGGGTCTGCTCAGATCTTTGGGGGCTGGGGTCTGCCCAGATACTTGGGGGGGGGGGGCTGGGGTCTGCCCAGATCCTTGGGGGCTTGGGTCTGCTCACATCCTTGGGGGCTGGGGTCTGCCCACATCCTTGGGGGCTGGGGTCTGCTCACATCCTTGGGGGCTGGGGTCTGCTCACATCCTTGGGGGCTGGGGTCTGCCTAGATCCTTGGTCTGACTGAGTCGGGTAGCTGGCAGCTCTGGTGGATGTTATTTGGTGTCTGTTGCTCTTTGCTGCAGGCACGCAGGTCTGTTGTGCCACTTTTCAGCTTATGGTATACATGATGTCTCAGCCTGCAATGTTCCGTTCTCAGCCGGAAGATTATCACTTGGTCGTTTCCTGAGAGTTTGTAGTATTCGTCATCTGATTTTGCTGTGGAGTATTAAATCTACATCATCGTGTCTGTCTACATTGTTATGTATGTTTACGTCATCATGCCTGTATGCATCACGTCTGTCTATATCATCATGTATGTCTACATCATCATGTCTGTCTATATCATCATGTCTGTCCAGTTTCTGGAGTTGTTTCAGGTGACATACTTGCCCTGTTGTGACACTATTTTTTAAAGTACCACAGCAAGATGTGGTTCTTATAATAGTCCTGCAGGTTTTCATTACTCGCCTTGTCTCTTCTTGTCTTATTTACTGCTTTCCTCAAACATTCCTCGTCCTGTTTCTTCTTGTCTTATTTACTGTTTTCCTCAAACATTCCTCGTCCTGTTTCTTCTTATCTTATTTATTGTTTTCCCCAAACATTCCTCGTCCTGTTTCTTCTTATCTTATTTATTGTTTTCCCCAAACATTCCTCGTCCTGTTTTTTCTTATCTTATTTATTGTTTTCCCCAAACATTCCTCGTCCTGTTTCTTCTTATCTTATTTATTGTTTTCCACAAACATTCCTCGTCCTGTTTCTTCTTATCTTATTTATTGTTTTCCCCAAACATTCCTCGTCCTGTTTCTTCTTATCTTATTTACTGTTTTCCCCAAACATTCCTCGTCCTGTTTCTTCTTGTCTCATTTACTGTTTTCCCCAAACATTCCTCGTCCTGTTTCTTCTTGTCTTATTTACTGTTTTCCCCAAACATTCCTCGTCCTGTTTCTTCTTATCTTATTTATTGTTTTCCCCAAACATTCCTCGTCATGTCTCTTCTTGTCTTATTTACTGTTTTCCTCAAAGTTCTCATTTCTCTGCTGGCAGCCAGTCTTTCTTTCTCTTCATCGTTCCCCAGACATTGACGTCTCTCTCTTACAAATTTGGCAGGTCGACTTAGGTTTTCAACATCACTGTAGGGCTTCTCTTGTTAGGGGCTGGGGTCTGCTCACATCCTTGGGGGCTGGGGTCTGCTCACATCCTTGAGGCCTGGGGTCTGCTCACATCCTTGGGGGCGGGGGTCTGCTCACATCCTTGGGGGCTGGGGTCTGCCCAGATCCTTGGGGGCTGGGGTCTGCCAAGATCCTTGGGGGCTTGGGTCTGCTCACATCCTTGGGGGCTGGGGTCTGCTCACATCCTTGGGGGCTGGGGTCTGCCCAGATCCTTGGGGGCTGGGGTCTGCTCAGATCTTTGGGGGCTGGGGTCTGCCCAGATACTTGGGGGGGGGGGGCTGGGGTCTGCCAAGATCCTTGGGGGCTTGGGTCTGCTCACATCCTTGGGGGCTGGGGTCTGCCCACATCCTTGGGGGCTGGGGTCTGCTCACATCCTTGGGGGCTGGGGTCTGCTCACATCCTTGGGGGCTGGGGTCTGCCTAGATCCTTGGTCTGACTGAGTCGGGTAGCTGGCAGCTCTGGTGGATGTTATTTGGTGTCTGTTGCTCTTTGCTGCAGGCACGCAGGTCTGTTGTGCCACTTTTCAGCTTATGGTATACATGATGTCTCAGCCTGCAATGTTCCGTTCTCAGCCGGAAGATTATCACTTGGTCGTTTCCTGAGAGTTTGTAGTATTCGTCATCTGATTTTGCTGTGGAGTGTTATATTATCCAGTTGTCTTTATATATGGCCTTTAGTCTGTTTTTTTGTTTGTTCATATGTTGTGCTTCTCTCAGTCGGTTGCATTCTTCCTCCTGTTTTTGCCAGTCTGTCTGCCTCTCCATTTCCTTGGGTGTTACTGTGGGCAGGTACCCTCTGTGTGACTGTTTTATTGAATGTTGCGCTTTGCTGAGCGATAGGGGCTCTGTCACGTTGTCCATGTCGTTATCTGTTGCTGTTTCAATGCTTCCATTACGGACTGTGAGTCGGTAAAAAAAAAGTTGCCTATCAGCGCTTTTTTTTTCTCTCTTATATTCATTGAAGCAGTTTTGTTGCTTCCATATCTGCTGTGTAGTTAGTGGACCCAACATTGTAATTGTTGCTTGCTGTGCTACACCTGTTCTAATCTGGACTTCTTGTCTAAATTATTAAGAGAATTATTGTCTTGTGTTTTATTTGACTTGTGGCACATAACATACAAACACACAGACAGACAGACAGACAGACAGAGAACTGTGAGACCTCGCTATCTGTTAAGTATGTTCTTCTCCGTCAGCAAAGCACCAGCCAGAGAAGTCACACTTGATGTTTAGAGATCTTTACCACAAGTATGGGCCCATCGTCAAGTTCCGGAGAGGTCCAAAGTGGAGTGTTCTGCTCTTTGACCCAGGCCTAATCGAAGAGGTCATGTCAAAGGAAGGGAAGTACCCATTTCGACCTTCCCCGCCATTGGCTGACGTGTACTGTAGCCGAACTGGAAGCCAGAGGGGCATCAGTCAGTTGTAAGTAACCATTTACTTTCATCCCACCTTGGTCTTCAGTTGTAAGTAACCATTTACTTTCATCCCACCTTAGTCTTCAGTTGTAAGTAACCATTTACTTTCATCCCACCTTAGTCTTCAGTTGTAAGTAACCATTTACTTTCATCCCACCTTAGTCTTCAGTTGTAAGTAACCATTTACTTTCATCCCACCTTAGTCTTCAGTTGTAAGTAACCATTTACTTTCATCCCACCTTAGTCTTCAGTTGTAAGTAACCATTTACTTTCATCCCACTTGGTCTTGTTGCTATTGTTCGTATTGCAATTGTTGCTGTTATTGTTCGTACAGTTATAATTATTTTTTGTTACTGTTGGTATTCTTAATGTTGTTATTTTTTCTAATGTTACTGTTGCTATTTTTATTGTTACTGTTGTTATTGTTAGTACTGTTACTGTTGTTTCTGTTCCTATTGTTACTTTTGTTATTGTTAGTACTGTTAGTGTTGTTACTCTTCCTATTGTTACTGTTGTTATTGTTAGTACTGTAACTGTTGTTACTGTTGTTATTGTTAGTACTGTTGGTGTTGTTACTCTTCCTATTGTTACTGTTCTTATTTGTATTGATCCTGTTCTTATTACCGGTATTGTTAGTGTTCTTAATTTTCCTATTATTCCGTTGTTATTTTACTTGATACTGTTGCTATTAATGATATTGTTAGTGTTGTTGTTACTGTTCCTATTGTTATGGCTGCAGCTGATGCTTAAGTAGGATTTCCCCTTACAAAAAAAAATGGGTTCCTACTGGATTGATTGATTACAGGTGGAGTACAGTTTATCTTAGAAATCTCTTCTTCTTGTTGCTGGTGTTAACAATCACCTAGTTTTCTGTATTATACATCAAGAAAACACAACAAGACACCCAGGTTTCCAACTCCACAGAATAATACAAATACAACAACTCAACATAACTTGACCGTCTTTCAACCAACAAACCGGTCAACAATAAGGACTCCAACAAAACCCATCATCAGACTACACACATTTATTAATGGACAAGAAATGAGGGTGACAATCGTGAAGATATATACGTAGCCATCAGGCTAAACAAGAATTACATTTAGCAGTGCCCGGCGTGCGAGGACTCAACGCCATATGGGTAAAGAAAACCTTACAATGATCTATACACAAAGAATCATACTTACAATCTTACTAAAAAAAAAAACCTCAGCCCACACAGGGAAAAAAAAAAAAAAACTAACTCTAACAACAAGGCTCTCTCTACCACATTTCTAGAGACAATCACACCGCTCGACAAAACACGTCCACACAGTTACACGTTCACACCAAGACTCTCCCTTAACGACGTGCTTTGCACACGGACACCTAACGACGTGCTTTGCACACGGACGTTTCTAACGACGTGCTTTGCACACGTACTTTCCTAACGACGTGCTTTGCACACGGACTTCCCTAACGACATGCTTTGCACACTGACATGAGTTGTGGTCTACGAGAACACAACTACTAGCTATACACAAATACTCTCTGTACAGAATTGCTATTCTGTTACAATGCTTATATAACCTAATGCTGTTCTATCCATAAATGATGACAGGAAAAATTTATTCATTCATCTTAATGTCCCTTGCGGAACTTTGCCTCCCTAACAGCTCTCCTGTAGGCCTCTCGGTTATGAGCAAGATGTCCTGCTGCTGATGCATCCATTTGCAGATCATCAACGATGTCTTGCAGCCATCTTCGCCTTGGTCTTCCTCTCTTTCTTTTTCCCATTATGTATCCTTCCATGACGGTCTTCTCTAGATTATCATGGCGTTTAATGTCTCGAAAATATTTAAGTTTTCTCTCTTTAATCCTCTTTACTAGCCAGCCTTCCTCAATATTAATTTCTTGTAATATGGATGTATTTGTTGTTTTTTGTGTCCATAATATTTGGAGAACTCTTCTGTAGCATTTACATTCAAAGGCATTTATGTGTTTCTCAGCTGTTTTTTTAAATGTCCAGGTCTCACGTGCATATGTTGCGATGGGAAAGATGCATGCTCTTAAAAATATAATTTTTGTAGTTCTGTCTGTTCCTCTCCACAGATTCTTTAGTTGTTTTTACTTTCTGAAGTGCGATAGATGTCCTCCTTTTAATTTCTCTCATTGTATCTTCATTATTAGTTAGCAGTGATCCAAGATATTCAAAACTCTCCACTTCTTCCAATTTTTACTCATTAATACATATTTCAGCTGCATTGTTTGTTTTGTCAGTTGTCATCAATTTAGTTTTCTTTGCATTAAGATAGAGGTTCTGCTCTTCACTGTTCTTACGGACTGACATAATTAGTTTTTCCATTCCTTTTTGTGTTGTGGACAGTAATACTGTGTCATCAGAATATCTAATCTCTGGTATTTCATAACCTCCAATTGTTATGGCATCGTAATATTCTTTGTCTACATCATCTCTAACATTCCTCATTATATTTTCAGTATACAAGTTAAATAAGTAGGGTGACAATATGCACCCCTGACGGACCCCTTGTTTTATGTCAAACCAACTTGTTGTTTCACCATTTATTCTTACTGCCGCTTGTTGGTCTAGATACAGCAGTGATGTTAATTGTATCAAATGTGTTGAAAAATCCCATTTTTCCCATTATTTCCCAAAGTTTATGGTGTTGTACACAATCAAATGTCTTTGGGTAGTCTATAAAAGATAAATATTGATTCACATGAAACTCTCTGCATTTCTCTATTATTAATCTTATATTGAATATATGATCTCTTGATCCTCTTCCTTGCTTGAAACCTGCTTGGACCATTTTGACTTCTTCTTCTATTTTCTTACGAAGTCTACCCATTATGATTTTTAACAGAATTTTACTGGCATGACTAATCAGGGCAACAGTTCTGTAGTTTGTGTATAATTTCAGGTTACCCTTTTTTTGGCAGTGGTATGAATACAGTTCTTTTCTATTCTTTTGGCCAAATACCTGAATGCCATATCTTTTTACATAGTGCATGATAGATTGTTGCACATTCCTTTCCTCCTGCTTTAATAACTTCAGCTGTTATCTCACCACATCCTGATAATTTACCATTTTTTCAGATTCTTTATTGCCCAAAAAACTTCTTCTATTGTCGGTTCGGATTCTTTCTCTTCCAATAATAATTCATACTGTTGATTTCTGCTTCCACAGTCGGTTGTTTCATACATTCATTCCTCTGCAATATTCCTTCCATCTTTCCAGAATTTCCTCTGTCTCTGTCAAGGTATTCCCCATCTCATCACAAATTACATTTAGCTTAGGTGTGACATTTCTCGTCAATGTCTTCATTTCTTTAAACATTCGACTATCTCTTCCACACTTCTGATGTCCTTCTAACAGGAAAGATAGATAACAATAACAGCAAGTTATCAGTGTTATCTTTATGTCAGGGGAGTATGCAAGATGAAAGTATACCCCCTGGTAGGTTAAACCACCTCTCTTCTCGGTATCATCTGTCTTGACCCCATTTTTTACAACATTCTGTTTTTAAGAACGAAGGAGAAAGTGGATGACAAGTGTCACTCTCTGAACAGAAACAAATTCCTGGAACCTAGAACACCCTACTTCCTGTTTTTAAGAGTTTAAGTTTAGGCGGTTTAACAAATGTCCATGGCAGGTGGGCTCGAAGATGATAGTATCTGGAAACAAATTATTTCTTGGTTAAACCCAGTAAGTGATCAACTGTTATCTTAAGTGTTTTATCTTATCTCATCAAAATAAATGTCATCTCCAAGCACAGCCGTTAATGTTATCTACAAGCACAGCCGTTAATGTTATCTACAAGCACAGCCGTTAATGTTATCTACAAGCACAGCCGTTAATGTTATCTACAAGCACAGCCGTTAATGTTATCTCCAAGCACAGCCGTTAATGTGATCTACAAGCACAGCCGTTAATGTCATCTACAAGCACAGCCGTTAATGTTATCTACAAGCACAGCCGTTAATGTTATCTACAAGCACAGCCGTTAATGTTATCTACAAGCACAGCCGTTAATGTTATCTACAAGCACAGCCGTTAATGTTATCTCTAAGCACAGCTGTTTTTTTAAATGTCCAGGTCTCACGTGCATATGTTGCGATGGGAAAGATGCATGCTCTTAAAAATATAATTTTTGTAGTTCTGTCTGTTCCTCTCCACAGATTCTTTAGTTGTTTTTACTTTCTGAAGTGCGATAGATGTCCTCCTTTTAATTTCTCTCATTGTATCTTCATTATTAGTTAGCAGTGATCCAAGATATTCAAAACTCTCCACTTCTTCCAATTTTTACTCATTAATACATATTTCAGCTGCATTGTTTGTTTTGTCAGTTGTCATCAATTTAGTTTTCTTTGCATTAAGATAGAGGTTCTGCTCTTCACTGTTCTTACGGACTGACATAATTAGTTTTTCCATTCCTTTTTGTGTTATGGACAGTAATACTGTGTCATCAGAATATCTAATCTCTGGTATTTCATAACCTCCAATTGTTATGGCATCGTAATATTCTTTGTCTACATCATCTCTAACATTCCTCATTATATTTTCAGTATACAAGTTAAATAAGTAGGGTGACAATATGCACCCCTGACGGACCCCTTGTTTTATGTCAAACCAAGTTGTTGTTTCACCATTTATTCTTACTGCCGCTTGTTGGTCTAGATACAGCAATGATGTTAATTGTATCAAATGTGTTGAAAAATCCCATTTTTCCCATTATTTCCCAAAGTTTCTGGTGTTGTACACAATCAAATGTCTTTGGGTAGTCTATAAAAGATAAATATTGATTCACATGAAACTCTCTGCATTTCTCTATTATTAATCTTATATTGAATATATGATCTCTTGATCCTCTTCCTTGCTTGAAACCTGCTTGGACCATTTTGACTTCTTCTTCTATTTTCTTACGAAGTCTACCCATTATGATTTTTAACAGAATTTTACTGGCATGACTAATCAGGGCAACAGTTCTGTAGTTTGTGTATAATTTCAGGTTACCCTTTTTTTGGCAGTGGTATGAATACAGTTCTTTTCTATTCTTTTGGCCAAATACCTGAATGCCATATCTTTTTACATAGTGCATGATAGATTGTTGCACATTCCTTTCCTCCTGCTTTAATAACTTCAGCTGTTATCTCACCACATCCTGATAATTTACCATTTTTTCAAATTCTTTATTGCCCAAAAAACTTCTTCTATTGTCGGTTCGGATTCTTTCTCTTCCAATAATAATTCATACTGTTGATTTCTGCTTTCACAGTCGGTTGTTTCATACATTCATTCCTCTGCAATATTCCTTCCATCTTTCCAGAATTTCCTCTGTCTCTGTCAAGGTATTCCCCATCTCATCACAAATTACATTTAGCTTAGGTGTGACATTTCTCGTCAATGTCTTCATTTCTTTAAACATTCGACTATCTCTTCCACACTTCTGATGTCCTTCTAACAGGAAAGATAGATAACAATAACAGCAAGTTATCAGTGTTATCTTTATGTCAGGGGAGTATGCAAGATGAAAGTATACCCCCTGGTAGGTTAAACCACCTCTCTTCTCGGTATCATCTGTCTTGACCCCATTTTTTACAACATTCTGTTTTTAAGAACGAAGGAGAAAGTGGATGACAAGTGTCACTCTCTGAACAGAAACAAATTCCTGGAACCTAGAACACCCTACTTCCTGTTTTTAAGAGTTTAAGTTTAGGCGGTTTAACAAATGTCCATGGCAGGTGGGCTCGAAGATGATAGTATCTGGAAACAAATTATTTCTTGGTTAAACCCAGTAAGTGATCAACTGTTATCTTAAGTGTTTTATCTTATCTCATCAAAATAAATGTCATCTACAAACACAGCCGTTAATGTCATCTACAAGCACAGCCGTTAATGTTATCTCCAAGCACAGCCGTTAATGTTATCTCCAAGCACAGCCGTTAATGTTATCTACAAGCACAGCCGTTAATGTTATCTCCAAGCACAGCCGTTAATGTTATCTCCAAGCACAGCCGTTAATGTCATCTCCAAGCACAGCCGTTAATGTCATCTACAAGCACAGCCGTTAATGTGATCTACAAGCACAGCCGTTAATGTCATCTACAAGCACAGCCGTTAATGTTATCTACAAGCACAGCCGTTAATGTTATCTATAATCAGAGCTGTTAATGTCATCTACAAGCCGAGCCGTTAATGTCATCTACAAGCACAGTTATTAATGCCATCTACAAGCAGAGTCGTTAATGTCATCTACAAGCAGAGTCGTTAATGTCATCTACAAGCAGACTCATTAATGTGATCTACAAGCAGAGTCGTTAATGTCATCTACAAGCAGAGTCGTTAATGTGATCTACAAGCAGAGTCGTTAATGTCATCTACAAGCAGAGTCGTTAATGTCATCTACAAGCAGAGTCGTTAATGTCATCTACAAGCAGAGTCGTTAATGTGATCTACAAGCAGAGTCGTTAATGTCATCTACAAGCAGAGTCGTTAATGTAATCTACAAGCAGAGTCGTTAATGTCATCTACAAGCAGAGTCGTTAGTGTCATCTACAAGCAGAGTCGTTAATATCATCTACAAGCAGACTCGTTAATGTTATCTTCTTAGAGCCGTTAATATCATCTACAAGCAGAGTCGTTAATGTCATCTACAAGCAGAGTCGTTAATGTCATCTACAAGCAGAGTCGTTAATATCATCTACAAGCAGACTCGTTAATGTTATCTTCTTAGAGCCGTTAATATCATCTACAAGCAGAGCTGTTAATGTTATCTACAAGCACAGCCATTAATGTTATCTTCTTAGAGCCGTTAATGTTATCTACAAGCACAGCCGTTAATATCATCTACAAGCACAGCTGTTAATTTTATCTACAAGCACAGCCATTAAACATGGATGAAAATCCTGAGTTATAGTTTAGATAGACAGATTTGGACAGGTTAGATCCGAAAGATCTAACATATTTGTTCTTTTCTTGTGATTGATACTTCATAAGCCATCGCTCTCAGATGTAAGATACAAGAGTCTGATTTCAGTATGAACAAACTCTTCTCTCTCCAGATAAAGTCAGCTGTTTGACCGTTGTGGAGCTTGGGTTATGTCCGAGAGCTGAAGAAAGTCTTTATCTACTTCAGGTTAACTTTCAGATGAAAGACTGGAAGATGTTCAGAATAATTTGAAATTAGATTTAACACCAGTTTGAGATCAGTTGCTGTCATGTGATCAGTCGCTGTCATGTGACCTGGCGCTGTCATGTGACCAGTCGCTGTCATGTGGATACCATTTCAGTTTACTGCATAGTTTTGGTGGCTAGAGAAGAACACATACACGTTCACACTCATCACATTCTACAAATACGTACACATATTGATATGTTCCAGTACTATGCAACTTGTTAGGAGCGTGCAAAAAAGAACAGACTCCTGTAATATCAAATAAACTCCATTCACTACCTTCATATGTAATGTTGCACCGAGTGAATGCTCACAACTTAAAGTGCCGTCGCTCTGTCACAGCTGTCTAAATATAGAAGGTAAGACTTTTTCGTTTTTCTTTTTGTGTGTGCTAAATGAGTCATGATGTCTACATTATACAGACAGTCCGCCTCGTTTTGTTCTTGTGTAGGAGAGAGAGGGAGAGCGAGAGAGAGAGAGAGAGAGAGAGAGAGAATGATAAATGTTGTTATTGCTTGAAAGCGAGAGAGAATGATAAATGTTGTTATTGCTTGGAAGCGAGAGAGAATGATAAATGTCTACACAATGACATCCTTTCCACTCAGAACTAAAAATAGGACACATACAACAGGACATTTTCTAATCCACGCTCGAGTTTCTTAGACATGTCTTCTTTGAGTGTCTGTGTCCTGCTGGGTTGTTTGTCATGTCTCTTATACGTGTCATAGTGGCTTGTTTATCATGTCTCTTATATGTGTCCTAGTGACTTGTTTATCATGTCTCTTATACGTGTCCTAGTGGCTTGTTTGTCATGTCTCCTGTACATGTCCTGCTGGGTTGTTTGTCATATCTCTTATACGTGTCCTAGTGGCTTGTTTATCATGTCTCTTATACGTGTCCTAGTGGCTTGTTTATCATGTCTCTTATACGTGTCCTAGTGGCTTGTTTATCATGTCTCTTATACGTGTCCTAGTGGCTTGTTTATCATGTCTCTTATACGTGCCCTAGTGGCTTGTTTATCATGTTTCTTATACGTGTACTAGTGGCTTGTTTATCAAGTCTCTTATACTTGTCCTAGTGGCTTATTTGTCATGTCTCTTATATATGTCCTAGTGGCTTATTTGTCATGTCTCTTATATATGTCCTAGTGACTTATCTGTCATGTCTCTTATACATGTCCTAATGGCTTATTTGTTATGGCTCTTATACATGTCCTGGTGGCTTATCTGTCATGTCTCTTATATATGTCCTAGTGGCTTATTTGTCATGTCTCTTATACATGTCCTAATGGCTTATTGTCATGTCTCCTGTACATGTCCTGCTGGGTTGTTTGTCATATCTCTTATACGTGTCCTAGTGGCTTGTTTATCATGTCTCTTATACGTGTCCTAGTGGCTTGTTTATCATGTCTCTTATACGTGTCCTAGTGGCTTGTTTATCATGTCTCTTATACGTGTCCTAGTGGCTTGTTTATCATGTCTCTTATACGTGCCCTAGTGGCTTGTTTATCATGTTTCTTATACGTGTACTAGTGGCTTGTTTATCAAGTCTCTTATACTTGTCCTAGTGGCTTATTTGTCATGTCTCTTATATATGTCCTAGTGGCTTATTTGTCATGTCTCTTATATATGTCCTAGTGACTTATCTGTCATGTCTCTTATACATGTCCTAATGGCTTATTTGTTATGGCTCTTATACATGTCCTGGTGGCTTATCTGTCATGTCTCTTATATATGTCCTAGTGGCTTATTTGTCATGTCTCTTATACATGTCCTAATGGCTTATTTGTCATGTCTCTTATACATGACCTGGTAGCTTATTTGTCATGTCTCTTATACATGTCCTAGTGGCTTATTTGTCATGTCTCTTATACATGACCTGGTAGCTTATTTGTCATGTCTCTTATACATGTCCTGGTAGCTTATTTGTCATATCTCTTATACATAATCCTGGTGGCTTACTTGTCATATCTATATGCTCATGCTTATTTGTCATGTCTCTTGTACATGTCCTGGTGGCTTATTTGTCATATATCTATGCTGATTGCTTATTTGTCATGACTCTTGTACATGTGCTGGTGGCTTACTTATGTCATGTCTCTTGTACATGTGCTGGTGGCTTACTTATGTCATGTCTCTTGTACCTGTTCTGGTGATTTTTTTGTGTGTCATGTCTCGTGTACATGTGCTGGTGGCTTATTTATGTCATGTCTCTTGTACACGTCCTGGTGGCTTATTTATTTCATGTCTCTTGTACATATGCTTGTGGCTTATTTATGTCATGTACATGTGCTTGTGGCTTATTTATGTGATGTCCTTTGTACATGTGCTTTTGGCTTATTTATGTCATCTCTCTCGTACATGTGCTGGTGGCTTATTTATATCATCTCTCTTGTACATGTACTGGTGGCTTATTTATGTCATGGCTCGTGTATATTTGCTAATGGTTTATTTATGTCATGTCTCTTCTACGTGTCCTGCAGGCTTCGACATGTCACCTCTTTTGTACATATGCTGGTGGCTTATTTATGTCATCTCTCTTGTACATGTCCTTTGGTGGCTTATTTATATCATGTCTCGTGTACATGTACTGGTGGCTTATTTATGTCTTGTCTCGTGTACATTTGCTAATGGTTTATTTATGTTATGTCTCTTGTACATGTGCTGGTGGCTTATTTATGTCATGTCTCTTGTACATGTGCTGATGGCTTATTTATGTCATATGTCGTGTACATGTGATTGTGGCTTACTTATGATATCTCTCTTGTACATGTCCTGGTGGCTTATTTATGTCATGTCTCTTGTACATGTCCTATGGTGGCTTATTTATATCATGTCTCGTGTACATGTGCTGGTGGCGTATTTATGTCATGTCTCATGCACATTTGCTAATGGTTTATTTATGTCATGTCTCTTCTACGTGTCCTGGAGGCTTATTTATGCCATGTCTCTTGTACATGTGCTGGTGGCTTATTTATGTCATGTCTCCTGTACATTTGCTGATGGTTTATTTATGTCATGTCTCTTGTACATGTGCTGGTGGCTTATTTATGTCATGTCTCTTGTACATGTGTTGGTGGTTTATTTATGTCATGTCTCTTGTACATGTGTTGGTGGCTTATTTATGTCATGTCTCTTGTACATGTGTTGGTGGCTTATTTATGTCATCTCTCTTGTAAATGTCTTGTGGTGGCTTATTTATGTCATCTCTTTTGTACATGTGCTGGTGGCTTATTTATATCATCTCTCTTGTACATGTCTTGTGGTGGCTTATTTATGTCATCTCTCTTGTACATGTCCTTTGGTGGCTTATTAATGTCACGTGTCTTGTACATGTGCTGGTGGCTTATTTATGTCATGTCTCTTGTACATCTGCTGATGGCTTATTTATGGCATATATCTTGTACATGTGCTTGTAGCTTACTTATGTCATGTCTCTTGTACATTTGCTGATGGTTTATGTCATGTCTCTTCTACGTGTCCTGCAGGCTTATTAATGTCATGTCTCTTGTACATATCCTGGTGGCTTATTTATGTCATGTATCTTGTACATTTCCTTGTGGCTTGTTTATGTCATGTCTCTTGTACATTTCCTGGTGGCTTGTTTATGTCATGTACATGTCCTGGTGGCTTATTTGTGTCATGTCTCTTGTGCATGTCCTGGTGTCTTGTTTATATCATGTCTCGTGTACATGTGCTGGTGGCTTTTTTATGTCATGTCTCTTGTACTTGTTCTGGTGGCTTTTTTGTCATATCTCTTGTACATGTTCTGGTGGCTTTTTTGTCATGTCTCTTGTACATGTTCTGGTGGCTTTTTTGTCATGCCTCTTGCACGCAGTACAAACACATATATCTTATAGTTTTTTGTTCTTATTTTACGTTACTGTAATCACATCATCATCATCATCGTCATCATCGTCATCATCATCATCATCATCATAATCGTCATCATCGTCGTCATTATCATCATCATCATCGTCATCATCGTCATCATCATCATCATCATCATCATCGTCATCATCATCATCATCGTCATCATCATCATCATCGTCATCATCACGTTATGGAAGTTTATGGGTCACTGAGTGTGTCTTGTCTGTTCAGCCGTTTTAGCTACAACAAAGTGTACACACTTGACTGTGCTAACTCTGTTCAACTGATCATGTGAATATGTTGTTATTGAACTTGGTCGTTTGATCATGTGAATATGTTGTTATTGAACTTGGTCGTTTGATCATGTGAATATGTTGTTATTGAACTTGGTCGTTTGATTCTGTGAATATGTTGTTATTGAACTTGGTCGTTTGATCATGTGAATATGTTGTTATTGAACTTGGTCGTTTGACCATGTGAATATGTTGTTATTGAACTTGGTCGTTTGATCATGTGAATATGTTGTTATTGAACTTGTTCATGAGAGACTTTTTACCGGGGCTTTTGTGGGGAGAACAGCTCTGCTTAGTTAAAGTATAAATGTATACAAGGTCTTTGTCTAGTTTGAATGTATGTAAGGTCTTTGTCTAGTATGAATGTGTTAGTTCTTTGTCTAGTATGAATGAATGTCAGGTCTTTGTCTAGTATGAATGTATGCCAGGTCTTTGTCTAGTATTAATGAATGGAAGGTTTTTGCCTAGTATGAATGAATGCAAGTTCATTGTCTAGTATGAATGAATGCAAGATCTTTGTCTAGTGTGAATGCATTTATCTTCCTCATCTTTGCTATGTATGAATGTATGCCAGGTCTTTGTCTAGTATGAATGAATGTATGGTCTTTGTCTAGTATTAATGAATGCAAGTTCATTGTCTGGTATGAATGAATGCCAGATCTTTGTCTAGTGTGAATGTATGTGAGGTCTTTGTCTAGTGTGAATGAATGTCAGATCTTTGTCTAGTGTGAATCTATGCTTGGGTTTTGTCTAAGATGAATGTATATAAGATCTTTGTCTAGTTATAAATGTATGTAAGGTATTTGTCTAGTATGAATATATGCAAGGTCTGTGTCTTAAATGTGTACTGAGAAGGTAAGTAACCATGAAATAAGTACAAGTGTGTGTTGTTTCCCTTCCTTACGCTTTTGGCGACTCACTACTAAAAATAGCACTGAGATGGACAGCACAGGGGAACAGGAGTAAGGGCAGACCAGAGGAGCCATGGAGTTCTTAATGTAGATATTAATCTGATGCCGTGAGGAATTTTTGAAATATCTATAGCCAATGAGAAAGGAGTGGAACTTGGTTCAAAGGAATATGCTTGTCGGAGAGGGGAATGTTAGGTGTAACTGAAGTGCGAGTTCAAATCATGTGGTTCCAGTGTCCCATATTCCTAAATATAGCAGTGATATCACGCAGATGTTTCTGCATGCGGTCACCTAATCTGAGACCAGTTCCATCAATATGTTTCAGATTATGTGACCGCATGCAGAAACATCTGTGTGCCAGCATGCCTCTAAAGCAGTCCCTAATCATTTCAATGGACCCAACCCAAACACAGAGACAAATCTGATTTTCTGATATCAGCCATCAAACAATGCCACGCCAATGACATAAGCCATCTAGCGCTTGAGAACCGCTACATACAGGAATATGGGACGCTGAAACCACATGGTTTGAACTCGCAATTCAGTTACACCTAATATTACCCTCTCCCACAAGCACATTCCCTCTGCACCAAGTTCCACTCCTTTCTCAAGTGCTACACATATTTCAAAACCCCCTCACGGCATCACATTACAACCCCTCTACCCCCAGTTGCAATGACTTATTCCACCTTCTCTCGGCTAGATTACATTTATACCACTCTCTCCCCTTTCTGCGGTCCCTCTCCCCCCTCCCCCCTTTTACAATTCACTTATCACACATTACAAGTCTCCATTTAAACATTCTTAACACTCCACCATGCCCATTTCTGGACAAAGCCTCTTTCAAGTCACAGCTAAGTGCTCTATTCATTTTATTTTATTCTATTTTTTTCCATAGCATTCATGTGAAATTATACTTTATCTCCTCTCTCTGTTTCTTCGTCCTGTATATTTTTGTATGATTAAGGCTCACGCTGAAAAGTCACAACTTTGTACTTGTTAAGTAATAAAGCTGTTCCTATTTTTTTCCTAGTTTATACATTTTTGTATCACAGCTTCACTGCAGTGGCTCCGTGTTGAGTTATATACTTAGTTGTATACTTATACACTAATCATTCCTGTACTCTGTTCCTTGTCTTCTTAGAACACTTGACCAAGCTTGTCCCTGTCCTTCTCTTGATGTTGTCCACCCATCTATATCGCTGTCGTCCTCTCGTTCTTTTCCCTTCCATCTTGCCCTCAAGAAGAGTCTTCAATATTGTACTGTGCCTCTTGTCATGCTCAAAGTATCTTAGCTGTCTTTTTTTATGATTGTCAGTATTTCTCTTTTCACTTTGCACTTTATTGCTTTCTTTACTGTCCATGGGATACGCCATATTCTTCTGTATATCCACATTTTAAGGGGGTCATTTTTCTTTTCTGTTGTCTTATTCAAGGCCCAGGCTTTTGCGCCATGAAGGAATATTGAATATATATAGCATTGTATTTTACGTAATCTCAGTTGCTGTGATTTTTGTTTTGATGATGTAAGGATCTTCCTCATTCAGCTGAAGGTGTTTTTTTTTTTTGGCAAACCTATTCTTGTGTTAATTTTCGTTTCACATTTTCCATCCTCTGTTATCATGCGCCCCAAATACCTGAATCTTCTCACCCGATCAAGTAATTCTTCATTTATTTTTATATTTACTGCTGGCTTTCTTTCTTCTCTGCTGCTTGCAATGACTTTTCTCTTTCCGACATTTATTTCCAGTCCGTACTTTTGACTTTCATCATTTATTTGCTACTACTTCTGTGGGTCTTTCTGGTTATCTGAAATCAGCGTGGTGTCATCCACATATCTTAGGTTATTGATTGCTACTCCATTAACGTTTAATCCAGGCATCTCACTAGCTACTTTGAATACCTTCTCTGTTAAACAGACATGGAGTAAGGACACATCCTTGTCTGACCCCTCTCTTTATATCAACTGGTGGTGAGTAGTTTGTATTGGACTGCATAACTGCTGTTCCCGATATAGCTTGCTTGTTATTATTATGATGTCTTTGCCATCAACATTAATCTCTTTCAGACATTCCATCAGCTGTTCATGCCTGACTTTGACAAAGGCCTTTGCGTAATCTATAAAACAAGCATAGATGCCCTTTTTAGCTTCCATATACTTCTCAATTATCATCCTAATGCTGAATATCACTTCTCTTGTTCCCCTATTTCTTCTAAATCCAAACTGCTGATCACTGATTTCTACGTTTACTTTGCCTCTGAGTTTCTCTAAAATGATTTTACAGAATATCTTTGTCACGTGGCTCATTAAACTGATAGTTCTCCTCCTCCTCCTCCTCTTCTTCTTCTTCGTTCGCTTCTAATACCAAGATCGCCCCGTGATCCTACTGAATTTATTCCTGTGTTTCTTGCGATAATCTCATTTAGATGGAGGCTCAGAGCATGGTGGGGCTTGGGCCTATATTCTTGGTGGGTCACAGAAGCGGCATTACCGTGACACTGTGGTTTTCCTTGCACCAGTTTAGTCTAGAGTTGGGGTTTCCCACCGGAAAACCTCGACATGGTTTCGATATGAGTATATCCCCGCCGGGTGAGAGGTGGTTGCCCATCTAGCCTAGAGTTGGACTTTATCACCGGAAAACCTCGACTTGTTTTGGGATACCCGTGTATCTCCACCGGGTGAGAGGTGGTTGCCTATCTAGACTGCACTGGTCCAGTGTCTCCGACTTCAGCAATTTGTGGTCGTGGCCGCTACCCTTCCTAGTTGTGACCAGGACGGAGCTTTTTTCCAGGAGGACGAATCCTCGTTACTAGTGAGTTTCACCACTGGGCTGTGCCGGTTTAGGCGTATTACCCCAGTATGACGTGACCGACCTCTAGAGCGGAGGAACCGTGACATGAGTAGCCATCAAGTTTCACCCCTGGTTTAAACCGGTTTAGGCATATTTCACCAGTATGGGTGTATATTGGATGTGGCCGGCCTCTAGAGCAGAGGTGCCGTGGTATGAGTAGCTCTCGCCGCGAGACTACTGGACATATCGATTAAACTTCACTTTATCCTTTCCACCACTTTTTTCACAGCGGCGCCTCACGGCAACCCTAATCACATTTTCGCATTTTCTTCATTGGTCGGGAGGAGTTTCACCCCACTCGCGGCATCCGAAGAATTTCGCCAGCAGTGTCTTAGTTTAGACCCTGGGTTAAGCCGGTTTAGACAATCTGCCCCACTATGGGTGTATATAGGGCGTGGCCGACCTCTAGAGCAGAGGTGCCGTGATTTGAGTAGCCCTGACCTCGAGACTACTGATTACTTCACTTAATCCTTTCATTCACTTTTTCCACAGCGGCGCCGCGTGACAACCCTAATCGCATTTTTCTTCATTGACCGGGAGGAGTTTCAGCCCACGCACGGCAATGAAGAATCTCGCCAGCAGCGGGTTTTAAATCAGAGTTTTTATTCTCCTAGATAAGTTACCAACCAAGATTCCCATCTACCCGAAGCGTCTGGTTTTCAGGCGCCAGATATTCGATTTCGGCCCTTCTCCTGTCAGTTTAAACAGTTCTGCCACGAGAAGGCCAGGAGCTGGACTTGGACTGTCAGAGGCTGTTTGAGATGCACGCCTTGGAGACATTTAATTGGAGTGGAGAGGGTATCCCCCAACCCACCTCCGGCTATAACATTCCTTAGAACCACAGACGGTTCTGAAGTCTAATGTCTTTGTCACAAAACTCATTAAACTGATGGTTCTAAAGTCTAATATTTTTGTCATGTAACTCATTAAACTGATGGTTCTAGAGTCAGTGATTGTCTGGATTTAAAAAATAAAAAACAGCTCTGGAGAAAATCATGTGGCCATTGCAGGAGATCATGTGACTTTTCTGTCTTTGACAGCGTGTGCCTTTTCGTAGTGTATTTTGCGTTAAAGTGTGACTTTATACATATGATGTCACTTTACGTGGAGTCATTTACGTACTTTCACTTCAAAAGATTATGTACAGATGTCACTTGACGTGCTGTCATATAGATGTCACTTGACGTGTTGTCACTTTACAAATTCTCTTTACACAAGCTGCCACTTTACAAGTTATAATTTTCATATGTTGTCACTTTCCTTTTCTTCTAGTTGTGTATTGTCACTTTACGTGTTGCTACTGCTAGTGGTGCCACTTAACGAGTTGTCACTTTGTTACTGGAATGTAGCGACGTTCTTTCACTTGAGATGCTGTCACTTGAAATGTAACTTCACGTTTTGTCACGTGATTTGTTGTTACTTGAAGTATTGTAATTTGACAATTTGTCACTTGAGATCCTGTCACTTGAAGTGTTGTAATCTGACATTTGTCATTTGAGATGCTGTCACTTGAAGTGTTGTAATTTGACATTTTGTCACTTGAGATGCTGTCACTTGAAGTGTTGTAACTGTACCCTTTGTCACTTTACGTGTTGTAATTTGACATTTTGTCACTTGAGATGCTGTCACCTGAAGTGTTGTAACTGTACGCTTTGTCACTTTACGTGTTGTAATTTGACATTTTGTCACTTGAGATGCTGTCACTTGAAGTGTTGTAACTGTACTGTTGTAACTTCACGTTTTGTCACTTGCAGTGTTGTAATGTGATATTTTGTCACTTGAAGTGTTGCAGTTTGACATTTTGTCACTTGCATTGTTGTAATATTAAATTTTGTCACTTTAAATCCTGTCACTTGAAGTGTTGTAATTTGAGATGCTGTCACTTGAAGTGTTGTAACTTGAGATGCTGTCACTTGAAGTGTTGTAACTTGATGAGCTAGTAAATTTACAAGAATATGATCGTGATGGCTAGTATTTGAATAACACATTTTATCTTTCACGCGAATTTCACATGAGAAGCACATTAATACGCACATATTCATGTGCCATTGCCACGTGGCGTAGGCGATCATTTCTTTCCACAATTCTCTGTCTTTAGACTTGATTATGAGATCCGCCTGTGTCTTTCTTCCTAGCCACACACTGACAGCCCGTCCAGTAACTTCTCTCTGTGTCTTCCTGTCTCTTCTTCCTTCAATTTTTACAGTTGCTGCAGTGTATTCCAATTTTCCTCATCTCAGAAAATGTCCTACAAATCTCGCTTGTCTGCCTCTGGTCTTTGCTGTAATTTGCCTTTTAACTTCAGCCTCTCTTAAGACTTCTTCGTTGGTTTTCTTAGCTGTCCATGGTACCTTCAACATCCTTCTTATGAATCACATTTCCATTGCCTCCATTCCTCACTGTACTCTCTTATTCATGGACCATGCTTCACATCCATAAAACAAAATTGGCTCAATGTAACATTTAAGTACATTTAAACGCACATACTACTCACATAATACGCACATATTACGCATATAATACGCACATATTAGGCATGTAATACGCACATATTACGCATGTAATACGCACTTGATTGTGGAGATAATTTATCTTGTCCTCTTTCACTAATAAAGATTTTCAAGGAAAGATGAAAGACTGAATGATGATATTCAATGATAATATTGAATGATAATATTGAATGATAATAGTGATAGTTTTTTTGTCTCTTATCAGGCAGGGAGAAGAATGGATGAAAATGAGGAGACCTGTACAAGATTTTATGTTACAGCCAGCCAACATCAACCTGTACATACCAGCTATGGACGAGGTGGCCAACCACATGGCTTTGACCTTATTGAGGCAGCGGTCAGAGGACGGTCGTGTGGCATTGAGCAACATCATGTTGCGGTACGCCATAGAATGTAAGAGTCGTGTTTTAACTTATTTGTTCATTTCTCTTCTGCCTTACATCGGGCGGAGGAAGGTCGCAGCTGATAACGAATTGGCCTTCAAAGTTGAATTTAGTTGAGCATAAACAGTACATCTCTTGTACTCGCTGTGACCTGTAAAATAATGACGGAGAAAGAAATGATTAGCAAATTTTCAGGTTATGTGAGCCTGTGAAGAAAAGTTTTTTTTTCTTTCATATTTTTCTTGTAGATTTTTTGAGAATTAGAAGTGTGTGTCCTCCGTGTGGTACCCGGGATCTGCAAAGAATAGGACCACTGTACCCTACCATGCATGATCGTAAAAGGCGACTAAGGAGGGTTCGGCATAGGGCCAGCAACCCTATCTGGTAAAAAAACTATCAGATTGCTACAGAAACGGAAGCAAGGGAAAAAACAAATGCAGGTGGAAGGAGAAATGCGTATCAGGAAACTGAGCCCGTGAATGTTGTGGATGAAAGCCAGCCACTGGAAGTCCCCAGCCCGACTGCAGACCTCCTGGAACCTAAACACAAGATGCAAATAGGCAGCTAGAATGTAAGAACAATAAACCAGACTGGAAAACTAGCACAAACCATCAAGGAAATGCACAGATACAAACTAGACATACTAGGAATACAAGAAGCAAGATGGACAGGACAAGGCAGAAGGAAATTAACAACACAGCACACAGAAGATACAATAATATGGTCAGGTAAAGAAGATCTTCATGAAGGAGGAGTAGCATTAATTATAACAAAAGAAGCATCAAGAGCATTGCTGAAATGGACTCCTATAAATGAGAGATTATTATATGCACGCTTCAACTCAAGATTCACGAAGCTGTCTATTATAGTTTGTTATGCACCAACAGAAGCAGCTGAAGAGGAATTAAAAGAAGATTTTTACAACAGCCTCCAAGCCACAGTAGAAACAATACCCAAGCATGATATGCTACTCATCTTGGGCGACTTCAATGCAAAAGTAGGTGAAGGAAATGAAGATAGAAGAAGAATCATGGGAAGAGAAGGAATCGGAGAAATAAATGAAAATGGAGAAAGACTGCAGTTTCTGTGAAGAAAATATGATGACCATCGAAGGGACAATTTTCCAACATAAAAACATTCATGAAGTGACTTGGAGATTCGCAGATAAAACCACAAAAAACCAAATCGATCACATACTAATAAAAAGTGGAAACGGTCACTACAAGATGTGCGAGCAAGGAAAGGAGCAGATGTAGGAAGTAATCACAACCTTCTGGTAGCAAAAATAAAACTAAAATTAAGGTAAGCCAAAATCGGAGAACACAGAAAGATACGTTTTGATACAAGAAGATTGATAGACCAGCAAACAAGGAACGAGTTCTCAGTAGTACTTAAGAACCGCTTCAGTGTCCTACAAGACGAAGCAGAAATGTCCATACTAGAGTTCAGTAAAACACTACAGGAAACAGCAAAAGAGGTGCTGGGATATCGGAAACGGAGAAAAGAAGAATGGATAAGCAAGACCACATGGGAAAAGATAGAGCAAAGAAAAGAAATCAAGAAAAAATTACTGAACACCAAATCACAACGGCTTAAAGAACAAGTTTTAAGTAATTATACACAAAAAGACAAAGAAGTGAAGGAATCATGCCGTCAAGATAAACGTCAATACTATGACAACTTAGCAGAAACAGCAGAGAAAGCAGCATATACAAATGACATGAAAACCATATATAAAATCACAAAGCAGATGACATGTAACTTCAACACAAGATGTGAAAGTGCAGTAAGGACACAAAATGGACAACTGGTCGGTGGAGAAAGAGAAAAAATTGAAAGATGGAGGGAACACTTAACACCCTACTAAACAGAACACAAGCAGCACAAACAACAGACATACCTGAAGCAAAAACGGAACTAAACATCAATACAGGACCAATAAGTGAAGTAAAGGAGGCGATAAAGAAGCTAAAATCAGACAGGGCACCAGGTGAAGATGAAGTGACTGCTGAGATGTTGAAAGCATAAGAAACAGAAACAACAAAGCAACTCTGCCAGATACTACAACAAATTTGGGATCTAGAAAAAGCTCCAGAGGAGTGGGAAAACTGGCCTTACAGTAAAAGTACCAAAGAAGGGTGACCTCAGAGATTAGGGGAACTGGAGAGGCATTACCCTACTACCACTCACCAGTAAAGTATTTCGCAGAATAATCATCAACAGAATTTTACCAGCACTTGAGGAAAAACTTCGGAAAGAAGAGGTAGGATTTAGGAAAGGAAGATCATGCATAGACTGTACTTAGACAAATATTAGAACAGGCAAATGAGTGGCATAGCACAACATATGCATTGTTTATAGATTTTGAGAAAGCCTTTGATAGTGTCAACAGAGATGCACTGTGGAAAAT
Source organism: Achatina immaculata (assembly GCA_009760885.1). Classification (NCBI taxonomy): domain Eukaryota; kingdom Metazoa; phylum Mollusca; class Gastropoda; order Stylommatophora; family Achatinidae; genus Lissachatina; species Lissachatina immaculata. The sequence continues at coordinate 1,948,825 of CM019711.1, forward strand.
CCTAAGATGGCATGGCCTCCCCCATAAAATAGCGAATGTAATCAAAGCCCTATACGAGGGTTTTCAGTGCAAAGTGATCTGTGGAGAATATACCTCCAGCAGCTTTAGGGTACAAACAGGAGTGAAACAGGGATGTGTACTATCACCAACATTATTTATCTTGGCAGTAGACTGGTTAATGAAGGAGGCAACATCAGACAAACGCAGAGAATTACAATGGACCCTTGACACAGTGCTGGAGGACCTTGACTTTGCGGACGACATTTGTCTATTATCAAGCAGTCACAAAGATATGCAAGATAAAATAAATAAGCTAACTCAGAATGCAAACAACATAGGACTAAAGATCAACGTAGGAAAGACAAAGTTAATGAAGCAAAATGTGAACAACAGAAATGTACTCAGAGTAGATAGCAAGTTAGTGGAGGAGGTCAACGAATTTGTATACCTTGGCAGCAGAGTAGTAGAAAATGGAGACAGCACAGAGGACATCAACAGCAGACTTACTAGAGCAAACCAGGCTTTTGCAATGCTGCAGACTACATGAAAATCTAAAAACTAAGCATAAATATAAAAATCAGGATATTTAAGAGTAATGTTCTAAGTGTACTACTCTATGGAAGTGAATGCTGGAAAATCACCAAAACCATAGAAAACAAGTTGAATTCTTTCCAGACTAAATGTTTACGAAGAATTAGAAAAATATTTTGGCCAAACACCATAAGAAATAACATCTTGTTGGCAGAAATGCAGATGAAGCCACTGACAACAATTATTGAGGAGAGACGCTGGCGATGGTTGGGACATGTGTTCCGAATGACTGACAACTCACTACCAAAAATAGCACTAAGAGCAGAAAAAAAGGCGAAGGACAGGCATTTGTGGAAAACCCTTGCGGAAGCCCCATGTGCCCTGGGCACTTAAGGTTCAGAGAGAGAGAGAGAGAGTGATGTCGTTCTTAGCTGATTCTGTGTGTGTGTGTGTGAAAGTGAGAGTGAGTGTGTGTGAGTGTGTGTGTGTGCATGTGAGAGAGAAAGAGTGAATAAAATACAGAAAATAGAGATTGTGTAAGCGAGAGAGTGAAAGCTAGTAAGAAAAAGTCAGTGAAAGGAGAGAGAAAGAAAGAGACAGAGAAAGAGAGTGAGACAGAGAAAGAGACAGAGAAAGAGACAGAGAAAGAGAGTGAGACAGAGACAGAGAAAGAGACAGAGAAAGAGAGAAACAGAGAAAGAGAGAAAGAAAGAGAGAGAGACAGAGAAAGAGACAGAGAAAGAGAGAGACAGAGAAAGAGAGTGAGAAAGAGAGGGAGAGACAGAGAAAGAGAGTGAGAAAGAGAGAGAGAGACAGAGAAAGAGACAGAGAAAGAGAGAGACAGAGAAAGAGAGTGAGAAAGAGAGGGAGAGACAGAGAAAGAGAGAGAGACAGAGAAAGAGACAGAGAAAGAGAGAGAGACAGAGAAAGAAAGTGAGAAAGAGAGGGAGAGACAGAGAAAGAGAGAGAGAAAGAGAGACAGAGACAGAGAAAGAGACAGAGAAAGAGAGAGAGACAGAGAAAGAGAGTGAGAAAGAGAGGGAGAGACAGAGAAAGAGAGTGAGAAAGAGAGTGAGAGACAGAGAAAGAGAGAGAGAACGAGAGAGAGAGAAAGGGAGAGAGAAAGAGAGTGGGGCAGAGAAAGAGAGAGAGAGAGAGAAAGAGAGAGACAGAGATTGATTGATTGATGGATTGATCGTTACTTCCAAAGGGTTAAGAATTGGGCACGCAGGCCCGTCTGACATCCTGTCCTTTATCATACAACTTTCACTCTGTTCCAGACATTCTACAAATATGCTGCTCATATAACAAACATAATTAGCAATAAAGTAACTACATACACATAACAGTGACTAACTACATAAGCACATAACTGACTAAAATGACTAACTACATACACATATAAATGACTAACTGCCTACACGTATAGATGACTAACTACATGCACATATAAATGACTATTTCATTCATTCATTCATTTGCATGTCCCTTGCGGAACTTTGCCTCCCAAACAGCACTCCTGTAGGCCTCTCGGTTGTGAGCAAGATGGCCTGCTGCTGTTGCATCCATTTCCAGATCGTCAATGATGTCTTGCAGCCATCTTCGTCTTGGTCTTCCTCTTTTTCTTTTTCCCATTATGTATCCTTCAAATACGGTCTTCTCTAAATTATCATGACCTTTAATGTGTCCAAAATATTTCAGTTTTCTCTCTTTAATCCTCTTCACTAGCCAGCCTTCTTCAATATTAAGCTCTTGTAGTATAGATATATTTGTTCTTTTTTGTGTCCACGATATTTGGAGAACTCTTCTGTAGCATTTACATTCAAAGGCATTTATGTGTTTCTCAGCTGTTTTGTTAAGTGTCCAGGTCTCACAGGCATATGTTGCTATGGGAAAGATGCATGCCCTTAAAAATCTTATTTTTGTGGTTCTGTCTGCTCCTATCCACAGATTCTTTATTTTTTTTACTTTCTGAAGAGCGATAGATGTCCTCCTTTTAATTTCCCTCATTGTATCTCCATTATTAGTTAGTAGTGATCCAAGATATTCAAAACTCTCCACTTCTTCCAGTTTTTCCTCATTGATACATATTTCAGTTGCCTTCTTTGTTTTATCAGTTGTCATCAATTTAGTTTTCTTTGCATTAAGATAAAGGTTCTGCTCTTCGCTGTTCTTGCGGACTGACATAATTAGTTTTTCCATTCCTTTTTGTGTTGTGGACAGCAATACTGTGTCATCAGCATATCTAATCTCTGGTATTTCATAACCTCCAACTGTTATGGCATCGTAATATTCTTTGTCTACATCTTCTCTAACATTCCTCATTATATTTTCAGTATACAAGTTAAATAAGTAGGGTGACAATATGCACCCCTGACTAGTTACCAAACAAAAATGTCATTACTATTCAGAATAAACAATTAACTGAACTCGGTGTGTATAAAATCAACCTAAAATAACTTTTTAGGTTTTACGATTCATGGAGGCATGTAGTCGACATCAAATATTTAATGCAAAAGTTTTTAGTTGTAGGAAGGAGTATAGTTTATATTTTTTATACAGGATGGGAGGGTATTCCAAAGATGAGCATCAGAATAAGTAAAATTTGTATTGTAAAGGTCAAGTCTAGATTTTGGAAGACTTATGTTGCGTTGGCTACACTTTGGGCTAAATTTAAACAGGTTCCATAGATAAGGCGGGGCATGCTGTGAAAGAATTTGATGTACTAACTTGACTTTGTTAAAGAGGAACCTGTTCTTAAGAGGCGGTATTTTGATATGTTTGTGCTAGTTAGGTGTTTGTCCTTGATCTTTGTCGCTAATAAACTTTACAGCTCGCTTTTGAAGTGAGTAAAGCCTCTTTATATTTGACACTGAGCAACCATCCCAGATTGTTGAGTAATAGTCTAAATGTGTTTGTATACGTGATGTGTAGTTTGTCTTCCTTGTGTCTTGATCGATGAAGTGCTTGATTTTGGCTAACTGGTATACTTTTTGTGCGATTAGTTTTGTTAGACCTTGCACATGAGAGTTCCAGGTCAGATGTTGGTCAATAATAAGACCTAGTGTTTTGTGCTCGCTAACGTTTTCTATCTGTGATGTTTCTGTACAGAGCCGAAGTGTTGTTTTTGTTGCGTTTTGTAGTTTCTGTCTTGTTGTTATGAGCACTGATTTTGTTTCATCGGTATTTATAATCATGCCATTGTTGTTGCTCCATTTAATTAGATTGTTTAACTCGACCTGAAGAGTTTATTCTAGATTAATAAGTCGTAGTCACTGGTGTAGACTGTGCAATCATCGACAAAAAGGTCACAAGAAGAGTGTTTAAGATGAAGTAGAAGATCATTGATATAGGTAGCAAAGAGCAACGGGCCTAGATTAGAACCTTGCGGAACACCAGTGTCAACTGTAGCAGAATTTGATAGAGAATTGTTGAAGAATACTACCTGTTGTCTGTCTGAAAGAAACGATGCAATTAATTTTATTAGGTCAGGGTGCAGTCTATAAGTCTTTATTTTTCTTACAAGAATATCATGGTCAGTCATATCAAATGCCTTTTTAAAGTCGACAAAGATGGCACCACATAGTCTGTCGTCATTTATGTTTACTAACCAGTTTTCTGTAATTCTGGTGAGAACTGTGTGGCAGGAATGATTGGGTCTAAAGCCTGACTGACAGTCTATGAGTAAATTGTTCTCTTGCATGTGTCGTAGACTTATTTTGTGTGTGTGTTTTTCGAGTATTTTTGATAATGACAATAATATGGATATTGGTCTATAGTTGGCAAGATTGTTGGAATAGCCAGATTTAAATCGAGGATACAGCTTTAGCAGTTTTAAAAGCATTGGGAAAATACAATTTTGCAATACACTTTTGTAAATGTATGTTAGTATATGTGAAATGACAGATGCAGCATAACGTATGATCTTATTACCAATATCATCAAGCCCAGCTGTATTGTTGTTTTTTAAGGTTAAGAGATAACTGTGAACTTCACTGACTGTTAAGAGTGGAATGTGTAGCTGTTTAAATTTAGTACATCTGCTATCCATGAATGTTTGTAATTTATGTAAGTCGCATACTGTAACAGGTTTGTGATTCAAGAATGGTCTTAAAATACTCTGAAATGAGTACTGATATGTGTGCGCTAGTGCATGCATGATTGCTGGCTTGAAAATCAAATTCTGTTTTTTTATTTGATAGGGTATTTATGGCTTTCCAAATTGATTTACTGTCTGATTTATTCTGTACTAGATTCCTAAAGTATTTTTTTCTCTTGTCTTATTAAATATTGAACTTTATTTCTGAGTGAACGGTAGTTCCTGAAGTCTTTCTTCTTCTTCTGCTGCTGCGTTCGAGGGTGTTGGTCACTTCAGATCCTGATCCCTGTCGACATGGCAAAGCCCGCAGTCCTCTCCAGATCCTCATATGAGCCCCAAAACTTTTGCCCCAAGCTTGTGTCCTCTGGCTATGTCTCACGCCTCAGGTCTGCATGGTTTGGGCACTCTTGTAGGATATGTTCTGGAGTCTGGACTCCACTGCCACATGAACACTCATCTGTGTGAGACATTTTGAGTCCATATAGGTCTTGTATTACCTCCCTTGTCCTATATTATCACCCAGGTACTGTATTACCAGTGATGACAACTGACAAAACAAACAAGGCAACTGAAATATGTATCAGTGAGGAAAAACTGGAAGAAGTGGAGAGTTTTGAATATCTTGGATCACTACTAACTAATAATGGAGATACAATGCGGGAAATTAAAAGGAGGACATCTATTGCTCTTCAGAAAGTAAAACAAATAAAGAATCTGTGGATAGGAGCAGACAGAACCACAAAAATAAGATTTTTAAGGGCATGCATCTTTCCCATCGCAACATATGCCTGTGAGACCTGGACACTTAACAAAACAGCTGAGAAGCACATAAATGCCTTTGAATGTAAATGCTATAGAAGAGTTCTCCAAATATCGTGGACACAAAAAAGAACAAATATATCTATACTACAAGAGCTTAATATTGAAGAAGGATACATAATGGGAAAAAGAAAAAGAGGAAGACCGAAACGAAGATGGCTGCAAGACATCGTTGATGATCTGGAAATGGATGCAGCAGCAGCAGGCCATCTTGCTCACAACCGAGAGGCCTACAGGAGTGCTGTTTGGGAGGCAAAGTTCCGCAAGGTACATGCAAAGGAATGAATGAATGAATGAACTGTATTACCCCCCTTGTCCTGTATTACCTCCCAGGTACTGTATTACCTCCCTTGTCTTGGATTACCCCCTTGTCTTATATTACCTCCCTTGTCCTGTATTACCTCACTTTTCATGTATATATGCGAGTTTGGTCTAAACTATTAAAAAGTAAGGAAAAGTAGTATATTTAACGAGTACATAGTTGTGGCATTTCGGTGTGTCATATAAAAACATACAGGACAAAAAAATAGAGAAGGAAGATTTAGTATAAATTCATATGAATGCTTATTAAAAAAATTAAAATAAAATGAATAGAGCACTTTGTTGTAACTTGTAAGAAGCTGTGGCTTGTCCGACGCTGTGTGTCAGAAATGCGCATGGCGGAGTGTAGAGGATATTTAAATGGAAACTTGGGATGTGTGATAGTGATGTCATTCACATGACAGAAGCCGCCAGCGCTTGAGAACCGCTACATTCTGGAATATGGGACGCTAGAACTACATGGTTTTAATTTGTTATTCAACTACACCTAACATTCTCCTCTTTCACAATCATAATCTTTCCCCACTAAGTTCCACTCCCTTCTCACTTGTTACACATAGTTCAGAACCTCATCACAGCATCACATTACAACCCCTACACCCCATCTATAATCACATATTTCACCTTCTCCTGGATAGGTTACCACTGTATCACTCTCTCTTCCCTACATGGTCCCATCCCCCCCCACACCCTCAGTTACGACCCACCTATCACACATCCCAAGTTTCCATTTAAATACTCTCTACACTCCACCATGTGCATTTCTGACACACAGCGTTGGACATGCCACAGCTTCTTACAAGTTACAGCTAAGTGCTCTATTCATTTTATGTGAGTTTTTTTTTTAAACACAGCGTTCATATGAACTTTATCTCCTCTATCTATTTCTTTGTCATGTGAGATTTTGTATGATTAAGGCTCACGCCGAAACGTCACACCTTTGTACTGGTTAAGTAATAAAGCTGTTCCTACTTTTTTTTCCTAGTTTATACATTTTGGTATCACAGCTTTACTGCAGTGGCTTCGTGTATAGTTATATATTTATACTGTAAATATTGCGAGTTTGGTCTGGCCACCCTCTTCTCCCTACATGACTCACAGCTACACACACAACATTGTGAAGCTGTTGCTGGCAGCGTTGTCTTGTTCTGATTACGCCAAACTTTCTCTGGAACAGCTTCGGCGGTTTACTGTATCGACACAAAGCTCGGTTTCCAGCAGGCTGCAAGGCAGGGCAAACCAGAAAGTGGTGAAGCCAACAACAGTCACTGCCCTCATCAGTTCAGGGAGCTGACAGACAGGGAGAGGAGTGAACTGATGACCCAGATCAAAGTGTTCATGAAGTCTGTCGGAGCCGGCTACTACACCTACCCCATGTACAAGTTTGTTAGGACCAGGTTGTACAAAGACTTTGAGGAAGCTTGTAGATACATGTCGCAGTGAGTTCTTCTAGTGCAGTCGTTGTCAGTGTTTACTTAGTGTGTGAGTGTTTACTGTGTATGCGCTTGTTTACTTTGTGAGTTTTTACTTTGTGTATGAATGTGTTTACCTGTGAATGTTTACTTTGTGTATGAGTGTTTATTTAAGTATTTACTTCGTGCGTGCGTGTTTACTTTGTGTGTGAGTGTTTAGTTTATGTGTGAGTGTTTACTTAAGTTTTTACCTCGTTTGAGAGTGTTTAATGTGTAAGTGAGTGTTTACTGAAGTTTTTACTTTTTGTGAGAATGTTTACTATGTATGTGAGTGTTTACTTAAGTATTTACTTTGTGTGTCAGTGTTTACTTTGTGTTTAAGTGTTTACTTAAATGTTTACTTTGTGTATTAGTGTTTACTTTTTCTGTGAGTGTTTACTTTGTGTGTGAGTGTTACTTTGTGTGAAAATGTTTACTTTAGTGTTTAGTGTGATAGTGTTTACTTAAGTGTTTACTTTATGTGTTTGCACTGTGTGAGTGTTTACTTAAGTGTTTATTTTGTGTGAGAGTATTTACATTGTGTGTAAGTGTTTACTTAAGTGTTTACTTTGTGTGTAAGTGTTTACTTGAGTGTTTACTTTGTGTGAGTGTTTATTTAAGTGTTTACTTTGTGTATTAGTGTTTACTTTTTCTGTGAGTGTTTACTTTGTGTGTGAGTGTTACTTTGTGTGAAAATGTTTACTTTAGTGTTTAGTGTGATAGTGTTTACTTAAGTGTTTACTTTATGTGTTTGCACTGTGTGAGTGTTTACTTAAGTGTTTATTTTGTGTGAGAGTATTTACATTGTGTGTAAGTGTTTACTTAAGTGTTTACTTTGTGTGTAAGTGTTTACTTGAGTGTTTACTTTGTGTGAGTGTTTATTTAAGTGTTTACTTTGTGTATTAATGTTTACTTTGTCTATTAGTGTTTACTTTGTGTGTGAGTGTTATTTTGTGTGAATGTTTACTTAAGTGTTTACTTTGTGAAGCTGGCTTATTTCTGGTAATAAATCAGCCATTTCTCTTACAAACAAGTTTGTCTGTTGAAGATTGAGTCTCTTTTCTTAAGTTTGTGTCTGGCCTAATTTTTGTTTTTGTAAAACTGCCCCCTGTTTCTGCCTCTTTTTTTCTCCTCTCTGTCTTTTCTCTGTTTTTTGTCTTTCTTTTCCGCCCTCTTTCTCGTTCTCCGTCTTCCTCTCTTTCTCTCACGCCTTCTCTCCTCTCCACCGTCTCTAGTTCTCCCTTCTTTTTCCTACTCTTTTTTTCGTTCTTCTGTCTCCACTTCTCTCACTCCCCCTCTCCCAATCTCTTTAACACTCTCTCCATCTATGAAAACTACCAGTGGATTATTTCTCTTACTTTTCAGAGTGATAGAGACTAGGGTGACAGAGATGGCCAAACTATTAGAGGAAAGAGGTCAAGGGTCGGTAGAGGGCAAAGAGAGGCCTCATTTACTTCAGTATCTGTTGAGTGACGGGAGGCTGGACCTCAAATCTTGTACCTCCATGTTGACTGGCTTCTTCTCTACAGCCACAGATAATGTAAGTTGTAGCAACTGTCTTCTCTACAGCCATAGATAATGTAGTAATTGTCTTCTCTACAGCCACAGATAATGTAGTAATTGTCTTCTCTACAGCCACAGATAATGTAGTAATTGTCTTCTCTACAGCCACAGATAATGTAGAAATTGTCTTCTTTACAGCCACAGATAAACAGAGTTGTAGTACTTTAGGGTCGCTTACAGTTCAGTAAAATCATAAGTAACAGACAATGAAAATCATTTGAAGAAGTCATGAGAAGACAGAAGTTGCAGTACCTGATAATCACAAGACGTGTCATGAGAAGACAGAAGTTGCACTACCTGATAATCACAAGACGTGTCATGAGAAGACAGAAGTTGCAGTACCTGACAATCACTAGATGTGTCAAGAGAAGACAGGCGAGAACCTGGAAAAATCATAGACAAAGCAGTTTTAGACACGAGAAAAAGAACACTCATGTTTGAAAGTTTTGTCTCCGATTTTGGTTTTCCAGGTCTAATCCTACAACACCTACTCTTAGTTTACAGCACCTACTCTCTTAGTTTACAGGACCTACTCTCTTAGTTTACAGCACTTACTCTCTTAGTTTACAGCACTTACTCTCTTAGTTTACAGCACTTACTCTCTTAGTTTACAGCACCTACTCTCTTAGTTTACAGCACCTACTCTCTTAGTTTACAGCACCTACTCTCTTAGTTTACAGCACCTACTCTCTTAGTTTACAGCACCTACTCTCTTAGTTTACAGCACCTACTCTCTTAGTTTACAGCACCTACTCTCTTAGTTTACAGCACTTACTCTCTTAGTTTACAGCACTTACTCTCTTAGTTTACAGCACCTACTCTCTTAGTTTACAGCACCTACTCTCTTAGTTTACAGCACTTACTCTCTTAGTTTACAGCACTTACTCTCTTAGTTTACAGCACTTACTCTCTTAGTTTACAGCACCTACTCTCTTAGTTTACAGCACTTACTCTCTTAGTTTACAGCACCTACTCTCTTAGTTTACAGCACCTACTCTCTTAGTTTACAGCACCTACTCTCTTAGTTTACAGCACCTACTCTCTTAGTTTACAGCACTTACTCTCTTAGTTTACAGCACTTACTCTCTTAGTTTACAGCACTTACTCTCTTAGTTTACAGCACTTACTCTCTTAGTTTACAGCACCTACTCTCTTAGTTTACAGCACCTACTCTCTTAGTTTACAGCACTTACTCTCTTAGTTTACAGTACTTACTCTCTTAGTTTACAGCACCTACTCTCTTAGTTTACAGCACCTACTCTCTTAGTTTACAGTACCTACTCTCTTAGTTTACAGCACCTACTCTCTTAGTTTACAGCACCTACTCTCTTAGTTTACAGCACTTACTCTCTTAGTTTACAGCACTTACTCTCTTAGTTTACAGCACCTACTCTCTTAGTTTACAGCACTTACTCTCTTAGTTTACAGCACTTACTCTCTTAGTTTACAGCACCTACTCTCTTAGTTTACAGCACCTACTCTCTTAGTTTACAGCACCTACTCTCTTAGTTTACAGCACTTACTCTCTTAGTTTACAGCACTTACTCCCTTAGTTTACAGCACGAAAACTTTCTTGTTTCCTATTTATACAAATTTTTGTTCAGAACCTGGCAGTCACTCCATATGTCATGAGAAGCTATATGTTATAGAACATGACAATCACTAGACATGTCATAAGAAGACAGAAGTTAGATAACATGACAACCAGTGGACATGTCATAAGGAGATAGAAATTAGATAACATGACAGCCACTGGACATATAAGAATATATATGTTATAGAACATAACAATCACTAGACATGTCATAAGAAGACAGAAGTTAGAGTACCTGACAATCACTAGATAAGTCATAAGAAGACAGAAATTAGAGAAACTGACAATCATTAGACAAGTCATAAGAAGACAGAAGTTAGAGAACCTGACAATCATTAGACAAGTCATAAGAAGACAGAAGTTAGATAACATAACGGCCACTAGACATGTCATAAGAAGACAGAAGTTAGAGAATATGACACTCATTAGACATGTCATAAGAAGACAGAAGTTAGAGAACCTGACAATCATTAGACATGTCATAAGAAGACAGAAGTTAAAGAACATGACAATCACTGTACATGTCATGAGAAGACAGAAGTTAGAGAACTTGACAATCACTGGACATGTCATAAGAAGACATAAGTTAGAGAACTTGACAATCACTAGACATGCCATGAGAAGACAGAAGTTAGAGAATATGACAATCACTAGACATGTCATAAGAAGATAGAAGTTAGAGAACATAACAGTCGCTAGACATGTCATGAGAAGACAGAATTTATAGAACATAACAACCACTGGAAAACTGTAAGGAAAAGAAAGCCAAGAGAGAAAGAAATGGTACGTACTGACCAAGTGACACAGGGAACTACAACTAAGTAAACTGTAAAAAGATAAAACATGATCTTAGGCTAATGCCTACTAGTCCAGCATCTGACAGGCAAAGTGAAGGTAGTCCTGTTATGCCACATAGGCAGTCAGGGCATATGCTGTAAGTGTGGCTCATGAAATTGAGTATTAAATCCTGACATAAAGTCATAGTGACCAGGAGCTAACAAACTGGTTACTGGGTGAATGGACCATAACATAAAGTGGTTACAGCACGAAAACTTTCTTGTTTCCTATTTATACAAATTTTTGTTCAGAACCTGGCAGTCACTCCATATGTCATGAGAAGCTATATGTTATAGAACATGACAATCACTAGACATGTCATAAGAAGACAGAAGTTAGATAACATGACAACCAGTGGACATGTCATAAGGAGATAGAAATTAGATAACATGACAGCCACTGGACATATAAGAATATATATGTTATAGAACATAACAATCACTAGACATGTCATAAGAAGACAGAAGTTAGAGTACCTGACAATCACTAGATAAGTCATAAGAAGACAGAAATTAGAGAAACTGACAATCATTAGACAAGTCATAAGAAGACAGAAGTTAGAGAACCTGACAATCATTAGACAAGTCATAAGAAGACAGAAGTTAGATAACATAACGGCCACTAGACATGTCATAAGAAGACAGAAGTTAGAGAATATGACACTCATTAGACATGTCATAAGAAGACAGAAGTTAGAGAACCTGACAATCATTAGACATGTCATAAGAAGACAGAAGTTAAAGAACATGACAATCACTGTACATGTCATGAGAAGACAGAAGTTAGAGAACTTGACAATCACTGGACATGTCATAAGAAGACATAAGTTAGAGAACTTGACAATCACTAGACATGCCATGAGAAGACAGAAGTTAGAGAATATGACAATCACTAGACATGTCATAAGAAGATAGAAGTTAGAGAACATAACAGTCGCTAGACATGTCATGAGAAGACAGAATTTATAGAACATAACAACCACTGGAAAACTGTAAGGAAAAGAAAGCCAAGAGAGAAAGAAATGGTACGTACTGACCAAGTGACACAGGGAACTACAACTAAGTAAACTGTAAAAAGATAAAACATGATCTTAGGCTAATGCCTACTAGTCCAGCATCTGACAGGCAAAGTGAAGGTAGTCCTGTTATGCCACATAGGCAGTCAGGGCATATGCTGTAAGTGTGGCTCATGAAATTGAGTATTAAATCCTGACATAAAGTCATAGTGACCAGGAGCTAACAAACTGGTTACTGGGTGAATGGACCATAACATAAAGTGGTTACAGAATGAAAAACTTATACACACTGGTTACTACACGGAAGTTACTAGATGAATGGATCACAAGGTAAAGACTACAACAGAAAGTGGTTACTAGATAAATGGACCCAAAGTAAAGATTGCTGCAGAAAGTGATTACTAGATAAACGGATCACAAAGTAAAGACTAGAACAGAAAATGGTTACTAAATAAACGGACCACAAAGTCATAAGAAGACAGAAGTTAGATAACATAACGGCCACTAGACATGTCATAAGAAGACAGAAGTTAGAGAATATGACACTCATTAGACATGTCATAAGAAGACAGAAGTTAGAGAACCTGACAATCATTAGACATGTCATAAGAAGACAGAAGTTAAAGAACATGACAATCACTGTACATGTCATGAGAAGACAGAAGTTAGAGAACTTGACAATCACTGGACATGTCATAAGAAGACATAAGTTAGAGAACTTGACAATCACTAGACATGCCATGAGAAGACAGAAGTTAGAGAATATGACAATCACTAGACATGTCATAAGAAGATAGAAGTTAGAGAACATAACAGTCGCTAGACATGTCATGAGAAGACAGAATTTATAGAACATAACAACCACTGGAAAACTGTAAGGAAAAGAAAGCCAAGAGAGAAAGAAATGGTACGTACTGACCAAGTGACACAGGGAACTACAACTAAGTAAACTGTAAAAAGATAAAACATGATCTTAGGCTAATGCCTACTAGTCCAGCATCTGACAGGCAAAGTGAAGGTAGTCCTGTTATGCCACATAGGCAGTCAGGGCATATGCTGTAAGTGTGGCTCATGAAATTGAGTATTAAATCCTGACATAAAGTCATAGTGACCAGGAGCTAACAAACTGGTTACTGGGTGAATGGACCATAACATAAAGTGGTTACAGAATGAAAAACTTATACACACTGGTTACTACACGGAAGTTACTAAATGAATGGATCACAAGGTAAAGACTACAACAGAAAGTGGTTACTAGATAAATGGACCCAAAGTAAAGATTGCTGCAGAAAGTGATTACTAGATAAACGGATCACAAAGTAAAGACTAGAACAGAAAATGGTTACTAAATAAACGGACCACAAAGTAAAAAATACAACAGAAAATGTTACTAGATAAACGGATCACAAAGTAAAGACTACAGCAGAAAGTGGTTACTAGATAAATGGATCAGAAAGTGAAGACTACAACAGAATTTGGTTACTAGATGAACGGATCACAAAGTGAATGCTACAACAGAAATTAGTTACTAGATGAACAGACCACAAACTGAAGACTACAACAGAAAGCAGTTACTAGATAAACGGATCACAAACTGAAGACTACAACAGAAATTAGTTACTAGATAAACGGACCACAAAGTGATGACTACAACAGAAAGCAGTTACTAGATAAACGGACCACAAAGTGATGACTACAACAAAAAATGGTTACTGGAAGAAAAAAAATCTACACAAACTGACCAGAATATGCTCCTTCTCTTGAACTAAGAACTTTTGTTCTTTGCAGCAGGGGCTGTGAAGATGTTGTAAGTGTAGCCATGGTGATGGATAGGGAATGAGCTACCTGGAGACCAGGAATTGACCCAAGAGGTGATTATTTTCATCACACTTTCAGGTCAGTGCGAACTTAAATAGCAGCTGGCTAGGCGGACAAGGAAGACGGATAGGGTCTTGGCCAGTGACTCTCCCACCACTCTATCTACTTTTCTACCAGCTACTGTCAACAAAAACAGCCAGCACTGTAAACTAGGTAGATAATGAAACAGTTGTTACACAGGCTGGCTACTGTATGAAACCTGAGCTACACAAACAGGTCACGTGATAGTCTCCTCAAACACGCCAATAACAGCTGTAAACTTACTCTGACATCTTTCTCCATGATCATCTATTACTGCCTGTCCCAAGGTCTCCAACACCCTGGATGTATTGTTCTGGCACTTGGCAAAAAACACAGAGAAACAGACCAGGTTACGGGAGGAAATTACCAGGTGTGTTCTGTCCAAGAACCAGGTGGAACATCAGGTGCTTTCTCACATGCCTTACCTGAAAGCCTGCCTCAAAGAAAGCTTGAGGTAAACACGTTACATCATCATCATCAAACTGAGTAAACAGAAAAAAGTGTTTCTAACATAAGTCCAGTACAAACTAGGTAAACAGAAAAAAAGTTTCTAACCTAAGTCCAGAACAAACTAGGTAAACAAAAAAAAAAGTTTCTAACATAAGTCCAGTACAAACTAGGTAAACAGAAAAAAAGTTTCTAACCTAAGTCCAGTACAAACTAGGTAAACAGAAAAAAAGTTTCTAACCTAAGTCCAGAACAAACTAGGTAAACAGAAAAAATGTTTCTAACCTAAGTCCAGTACAAACTAGGTAAACAGAAAAAAATGTTTCTAACCTAAGTCCAGTACAAACTAGGTAAACAGAAAAAAATGTTTCTAACATAAGTCCAGTACAAAATAGGTAAACAGAAAAAATGATTCTAACAGAAGTCTAGTATAAACTAGGTAAATAGAAAAAAATGTTTCTAACATAAGCCCTTACAAACTATGTAAACAGAAAAAAATGTTTCTAATATAAGTCCAGAACAAATTGAGTAAATAGAAAAAATGTTTCTAACATAAGCCCAGTACAAACTATGTAAACAGAAAAAAATGTTTCTAACATAAGTCCAGTACAAACTGAGTAAACAGACAAAATGTTTCTAACATAAGTCCAGTACAAACTGAGTAAACAGACAAAATGTTTCTAACATAAGTCCAGTACAAACTGAGTAAACAGAAAAAAATGTTTCTAACATAAGTCCAGTACAAACTGAGTAAACAGAAAAAATGTTTCTAACATAAGCCCAGTACAAGCTATGTAAACAGAAAAAAATGTTTCTAATATAAGTCCAGAACAAATTGAGTAAATAGAAAAAATGTTTCTAACATAAGCCCAGTACAAACTATGTAAACAGAAAAAATGTTTCTAACATAAGTCCAGTACAAACTGAGTAAACAGACAAAATGTTTCTAACATAAGTCCAGTACAAACTGAGTAAACAGACAAAATGTTTCTAACATAAGTCCAGTACAAACTGAGTAAACAGAAAAAATGTTTCTAACATAAGTCCAGTACAAACTGAGTAAACAGAAAAAAGTTTCTAACATAAGCCCAGTACAAGCTATGTAAACAGAAAAAATGATTCTAACAGAAGTCTAGTATAAACTAGGTAAATAGAAAAAAATGTTTCTAACATAAGCCCTTACAAACTATGTAAACAGAAAAAAATGTTTCTAATATAAGTCCAGAACAAATTGAGTAAATAGAAAAAATGTTTCTAACATAAGCCCAGTACAAACTATGTAAACAGAAAAAAATGTTTCTAACATAAGTCCAGTACAAACTGAGTAAACAGACAAAATGTTTCTAACATAAGTCCAGTACAAACTGAGTAAACAGACAAAATGTTTCTAACATAAGTCCAGTACAAACTGAGTAAACAGAAAAAATGTTTCTAACATAAGTCCAGTACAAACTGAGTAAACAGAAAAAATGTTTCTAACATAAGCCCAGTACAAGCTATGTAAACAGAAAAAAAATGTTTCTAACATAAGCCCAGTACAAACTATGTAAACAGAAAAAAATGTTTCTAACATAAGTCCAGTACAAACTGAGTAAACAGAAAAAATGTTTCCAGCTTAGCTAAGTGAGTGTCAGAATCGAAGTCATTAATGCATTCAAGTCTTGGGGTAAGATCAATGGTTTTTGTATTTTCTTTGCCTTTCTTTCTTTCTTTTCTCCTGCAGCTTTTCAGTAATTCTCAGATTCTTTTACTTCCGTCTTTCATGACATGTCCAGTGATTGTCAGTTCTCTAACTTCTATTTTCTCATAACATGACAAGTTATTGTCAGTTCTCTAACTTCTGTCTTCTCATGACTTGTCCAGTGGTTGTCAAGCTCTCTAACTTTGTCTTCTCATGACTTGTCCAGTGATTGTCAGTTCTCTAACTTCTGTCTTCTCATGACATGTCCAGCAATTGTCATGTTTTCTAACTTCTTTCTTCTCGTGTGTCTATCTTTCTCTGTGTACCAGTTAAAAGTTTAGCATATAGATTGTGCATGTGTGCAGTATGTAGTAGTTGGTGTAAGAAAAGGAAATATTTTCAAACCACTAACAGTAGACAGGAAAATAAAATGACCCCACCTACCAAAAAATGGTTACATAAAGAAGGACTTCGAATAGGCCATCTGAATGTATATCACCTATTAGGTAAAATTCCTGAAGTAACACACATATTAAATCAAAATTTCCACATTTTTGGCTTCTCTGAAAGCCGTTTAAATAGGAACATAACCGATGAAGATATTAGAATTAACGGTTTTAACCTGATCCGGCGTGACCCAACCAGGAAACTAGAAACAGGTCTAGTAATGTACGTCTCCACAACTATCCAGTTTAGTCGTAGAGAAGACCTCGAATCATCAGAGGTAGAGTGTATTTGGGCGGAAGTTAAACTGCCAAACCAGAGTCCATTAATTATTGGACTTTTGTACCGTAATCCAAATGCATCATCTCTGTGGTACGATCACTTCACGACTATGATGGATGAGGTTTCAACCTTTAAGTTCAAAGACATTATCATTCTTGCAGATAGATCTAATACAATCAAATTCAACTTGGAGCAATATTATATTATCCTACAATTTTTTTTCCAAATTGTCACCAAACCTACTAGAGTAACAGAAGTATCATCCACATTATTAGATCATATATATGTAGCCCACCCAGAAAACATCATTGAATGTAACATCCCTCATATTTCGTTAAGTGATCATTACCCAGTCTGCTGTACGTGGACAAGAAAGGGGTATAAACTTCCTAAACACAATCACACCAGTATGAATTTTAGAAGTGTCAGAAAATTTAATCTAGAATTATTCCTTAATTATTTGCAAGAATCTTCACTTACACACGTGTACCAACTAACTGACCCTGATGAGACAATAGAATATTGGCTAAGATCTTCAGAGATATATTAGACAAACATGTCCCCATGAAAGAGGTGAGAGTAAAACACCAGACGAAGTCACCTTGGATAACACCTGAAATATTACAATCCATGAGAGAACGTGACCGGGCGCACAAAATCACGGACTTTATGACCTACCGTTCACTCAGAAACAAAGTTCAATACTTAATAAGACAAGAGAGTGCATACACTAGCGCACAAATCAGTACACATTTCAGGGAAGAAATCAATGTTCTTAAATCATCAATACCAGCTCCTGTATGCGACTTACATGAACTACAAACATTCCTGGACAGCAGATGTATTGAATTTAAAACGTTACACATTACAATCTTAACAGTTAGTGAAATTTACAGTTGTTTCTTATCCTTAAAAAACAACAATACAGCTGGACTTGGCGATATTAACAATAATATCTTACGTTATGCTGCACCTGTTATTTCACATACACTAACATACATTTGCAATCAGTGCATTGCAAAATGTTATTTTCCCGAGGCTTTTAAAACTGCTAAATCTGGCTCATCCAGCAATCTTACCAACTATAGACCAATATCCAAAAATACGTGAAAAACACTTACACACAATAACTCTACGACACATGCAAGAGAACAATTTACTCATAGACAATCACTCAGACTTTAGACCCAATCATCTCTGCCACAGCTCTCACCAAAATGACTGAAAACTCTTTAGTAAACATAAATGATGACAGACTATGTGGTGCCATCTTTGTCGACATTAAAAAGGCATTTGATATGACTGACCATGATATTCTTGTAAGAAAAATAAAGACTTATAGACTGCACCCTGACCTAATAAAATTAATTGCATCGTTTCTTTCAGACAGACAACAGGAAGTATTCTTCAACAATTCTCTATCAAATTCTGCTAAAGTTGACACTGGTGTTCCACAAGGTTCTATTCTAGGCCTGTTACTCTTTGCTATCTATATCAATGATCTTCCACTTTATCTTAAACACTCTTCTTGTGACCTTTTTGTCGATGACTGCACAGTCTACACCAGTGACTACGACTGTATTAACCTAGAATCAACTCTTCAGGTCGAGTTATACAATTTAATTAGATGGAGCAACAACAATGGCATGATTATAAATACCGATGAAACAAAATCAATGCTCATAACAACAAGACAGAAACTACAAAACGCAACAAAAACAACACTTCGGCTCTGTACTGAAACATCACAGATAGAAAACGTTAGCGAACACAAAACACTAGGTCTTATTATTGACCAACATCTGACCTGGAACTCTCATGTGCAAGGTCTAACAAAACTCATCCCGCAAAAAGTATACTAATTAGCTAAAATTAAGCACTTCATCGATCAAGACACAAGGAAGACATACTACATATCACATATATAAACACACTTAGACTACTGCTCAACAATCTGGAATGGTTGCTCAGTATCAAATACAAAGATGCTTTACTCACTTCAAAAGCGAGTAGTAAAACGTATTAGTGACAAAGATCAAGTACAAACAACTAACTAGCACAAACATATCAAAATACTGCCTCTTAAGAACAGGTTCCTCTTCAACAAAGCCAAGTTAGTACATCAAATTCTTTCACGGCATGCCCCGCCTTATCTATGGAACATGTTTAGATTTAACCCAAAGTGTAGCCAACGCTTAAACAACATATGCCTTCCAAAACCTAGACTTGATCATACAATAAAAGCTTTAGTTATTCTGCTGCTCATCTTTGGAATACCCTCCCATCCTATATAAAATATATAAACTATACTCCTTCCTACAACTACAAACTCTTCCAATATCTATTTGATGTCTACTACATGCCTCCGTGATTCACAAAAGTTATTCTAGACAGCTCTTACAGACACCGAACTCAGTCAATTGTTTATTATGAACAGTACCAAAATTCTGTTTGGGAGATAGTCATTTATATATGTTTGTAGGTACTTTCTGTAGTCATTTATATACAAGTACGTTCTGTAGTCACATATATATATATATATATATATATATATAATATATATATATATATATAGTTACTTTCTGTAGTCATATAGTATGTAGTTAGTTTCTGTAGTCATTTCTAAATCTATGCAGTTGCTGTAGTCATTTACCTAGTTACTTTCTGTATTGAGTGCATGGATAAGAGTGAAATGTGAATGTTATACTTTAATTTTATTTTATGTCTCTCAGCTTTCCAATGTCAATTATGTTGGTTGTATGAGCAGAATGAATGCATCAGCGGCAGGCCATCTTGCTCACAACCGAGAGGCCTACAGGAGTGTTGTTAGGGAGGCAAAGTTCCGCAAAGGACATGCAAATGAATGAATGAACGAATGAATATGAGTAGCATATTTGTAGAATGTCTGGAACAGAGTGAAAGTTGTATGATAAAGGGCAGAATGTCAGACGGGCCTGCGTGCCCAATTCTTAACCCTTCGGAAATAAAGAAAGATCAACCAGTCAATCACTCATGACATGTACAGTGATTGTCACGTTCTCTAATGTCTGTCTTCTGATGACATGTCCAGCCATTGTCAAGTTCTCTAACTTCTGTCTTCTCATGACATGTCCAGCGATTGTTAACATCTGTAACTTCTGTCTTCTCATGACATTTCCAGTGATTGTTAAGTTCTCTAACTTCTGTCTTCTCATGACATGTCCAGCCATTCTCAAGTTCTCTAATGTCTGTGATATGTCCACTAATTGTCAAGTTCTCTAACTTCTGCCTTCTCATGATATGTCCACTAATTGCCAAGTTCTCTAAGTGCTGTCTTCTCATGACATGTCCACTAATTGCCAAGTTCTCTAACTTCTGTCTTCTCATGGCATGTACAAAGAATTTTGACTGCCTTTTTCTTGCAACTAATTTTGATTGTTTTTACAAAGAATTATGGCTGTATTTTTCTTGTACCTAATATTGATTGTTATGAAACTTCTCAGAAGGCCTCTTTATGTTTTTTCTGTCTTTCTATAAAAGCAGGACATCTATATGCTCTTCAGAAAGTAAAACAACTAAAGAATATGTGGAGAGGAACAGACAGAACTACAAAAATAAGATTTTTAAGGGGATGCATCTTTCCTATCGCAACATTTGCCTGTGAGACCTGGACACTTAACAAAACAGCTGAGAAACCCATAAATGCCTTTGAATGTAAATGCTACAGAAGAGTTCTTCAAATATCATGGACACTAAAAAAGAACAAATATATCTATACTACAAGAACTTAATATTGAAGAGGATTAAAGAGAGAAAACTTAAATATTTTGGACACATTAAGCGTCATGAGAATCTAGAGAAGACCGTCTTGGAAGTGTACATAATGGGGAAAAAAAGAGAATAAGTCCAAGGCGAAGATGGCTGCAAGACATCGTTGATGATCTGTAAATGGATGCATCAGCAGCAGGGCATCTTGCTTACAACCGAGTGACCTACAGGAGTGCTGTTAGGGAGGAAAAGTTCTGCAAGGAACATGCAAATGAATGAATGAATCCAAAGTATTTCATGACATCTTTCTCCAAAACCACAAAACCACATCTCTATTGCTTCTACTTTCTGTCCCATCTGTCTGTTTATAAGTGAAGTCTCACAAACATTAAGTAATACTGGCTCTAAATAGCACTTTCTTATCTCTCTTGTCTAAGAGGTAAAGACCCTCTCTTGTTTGCTTGTGTCTTACTCATGTCATAAAATAGATGATTTTGTCTTTTCCATTTTGCCTTACTCCCAGAAGATATTTATGATTGTTTGTAAACCATTATCTTATCCTAATTGTCTATGTATCTTGCTAGTATCTGTTTAAATGTGATGTTTTTATAACGATATTTTCTGAAGTATTACAATTTTGTTTCTAGAATGACCTTCCCTACACCACTTGGCTCCGTTAGAGTGACGCAAGGAAACATAACTCTGGGTGGATATCACATCCCTGCCGGAGTGAGTTGTCTTTCTTTTTAGTTCCTCTTTCAACTGCAAGACATCCAATCAATTGAGAGTAAAGATGGCTTCTGTGTACTACAGGCCAACAACCTGTCTCACCTGTTGCTAATGCTTGTAGTGACAGGCCTGTTTTCAGTCAGGCTAATGAGGTAGGGCTTGACCTGGTACTTTTAAAGACAGACTCTCTGAGAAGAAGTCATCCTCTTACAGCCTCTGTATGATCTCATATAAACAATCGTAGCCCGCTTCCCATCCGACGTGATTTAATGTCTCAGAACATCAATGCATTGCCCGCAGATATACACGTGTACCAGAAGACAGAGTACTATAACTACTACTACCACCACCACCACCACCAACACCACTACCAACACTACTACTACTACTACTACTACTACTACTACTACTACTACTACCACTACTACTACTATTACTACCACTACCACTTTCTACTGCTACTACCACTACTACTCTTACTCCCACTACTACTCCTACTCCCACTACTACTACTGCCACTACTCCTAATACCACTACTACTATTACCACTACAGCTACCACTACTACTACCATTACTCCTAATACTACTACTACTACTACTACTACTACCACTACTATCACTACTACTACCATTACTACCATTATTACTACCACTACTATTACTACTACTACTACCACTACTACTGCCACTACTACTACTACTTATACTACCACTATTACTACTACTACCACTACTACTACTACTACCACTACCACTACTACTACCACTACTACTACTACTACTACCACTACCACTACTACTACCACTACTACTAC
This sequence comes from Achatina immaculata, assembly GCA_009760885.1. Taxonomy (NCBI): domain Eukaryota; kingdom Metazoa; phylum Mollusca; class Gastropoda; order Stylommatophora; family Achatinidae; genus Lissachatina; species Lissachatina immaculata. The sequence goes on from CM019711.1 coordinate 1,971,100, forward strand.
TACTACTACCACTACCACTACTACTACTACTACTACTACCACTACTACTACCACTACTACTACTACTACTACTACTACTACCACTACCACTACTACTACTACTACTACCACTACTACCACTACTACTACCACTACTACTACCACTACTACTACTACCACTACCACTACCACTACTACTACTACTATACTACCACTACTACCACTACTACTACCACTACTACTACCACTACTACTACTACCACTACTACTACTACTACTACTACTACCACTACCACTACCACTACTACTACTACTACCACTACCACTACTACATCTATCACTACTACTACTACTACTACTACTACTACTACTACTACTACTACTACTATGTAGATGTTATTATATTCCAAATTTACAATTATAGCTACAGTATCTTCTTCTGGTACAAATATTCTCACATGTGATACAAACATACCAAGGAGTGATACAAATATGTAAAGGAGTGATGCAAACATGTAAAGGAGTGATGCAAACACATCGACATCTAACTTCATATTTTATGTGTGGCTATCACAGACATCAATCCATTTCGGACAAAATGTCCTCGGACACTCGGACAAATACTTCCAGAACCCGGACCAGTACCTTCCCGAGCGATGGCTGAAACAGTCCGACGATGACGCTGCTCTCAGAAGGCAGAGGGGCATCATCGCTATGCCCTTCGGCTTCGGAAAGCGGAACTGCCTAGGTCGACGAATAGCGGAACTTCAGATTTACCTGGCCGTTATCAAGGTAAGAACGTAGTGTTCTGTAGTGTTCTTTGTGTTGGGTTTGTTCTTGCTGTGTAGTGTTCTGTAGTGTTCTTTGTGTTGGGTTTGTTCTTGCTGTGTAGTGTTCTGTAGTGTTCTTTGTGTTGAGTTTGTTCTTGTTGTGTAGTGTTCTGTAGTGTTCTTTGTGTTGAGTTTGTTCTTCCTGTGTAGTACTTTGTAGCGTTGTTTATGTTGTGTTTGTTGTTGCTGTGTAGTATTTTGTACCGTTGTTTATGTTGGGTTTGTTGTTGATGTGTAGTATTTTGCAGTGTTGTTTATGCTGGGTTTGTTATTGTTGTGTAGTATTTTGTAGTGTTGTTTATGTTGGATTTGTTATTGTGTAGTATTTTATAGTGTTGTTTATGCTGGGTTTGTTGTTGTTTAGTATTTTATAGTGTTGTTTATGCTGGATTTGTTGTTGTGTAGTATTTTATAGTGTTGTTTATGGTGGGTTTGTTGTTGTTGTGTAGTATTTTGTAGAGTTGTTTATGTTGCGTTTGTTGTCGCTATGTAGTATTTTGTAATTTTGTTGGTGCTGAATTTTTTATGCTGCTGTTGTTGTCAAGATTAAAAAGTAGTATTTTGTAGTGTTGTTGGTGCTGAGTTTGTTGTGTAGTATTTTGTAGCGTTGTTGATGTTGAGTTTGTTGCTGTTGTGTAGTATTTTGTAGTGTTGTTTATGTCGGGTTTGTTGTTGTTAGTGTTGAGTTTGTTGTTGCTAAGGTTGCTATGGTTGCTGCTGCTGTTATGGTTGTAGCTGATACTGGTAAGTTTGTTGTTGCTGTGTTTTTTGTTGTTGCAGTTGTTGTTATTATTGTTGTTACAGTCGTTACTAGTGCTATTATGGTTCCTGTTGCTGTTTGTTAAATTTGTTATTATGGTTGTTGTGACTGTTGTTGCAGCTGTTGCTTTGGTTGTTGTTCTCTTCTTGTTGTGGTGGATGATTCTGTTGTTATGGTTTCTGTTGTCAAACTAGTTATTATGGTTGCTGTGAGTGTTGTTGCTGCTGTGCTTGTTACTACGCTTTTGTTGTTATGGCTCATGCTACTGTTATGGTTCATGTGACTGTTATTATTGTGACTGGTGCTACTGTTATGATTCCTGTGACTTTTGTTGTTTTGGCTGGTGCTACTGTTATGGTTCCTGTGACTTTTGTTGTTGCGTCTGGTGCTACTGTTATGATTCCTGTGATTTTTGTTGTTGTGTCTGATGTTACTGTTATGATTCCTGTGACTTTTGTTGTTGTGTCTGGTGGTACTGTTATGATTCCTGTGACTTTTGTTGCTGTGTCTGGTGCTACTGTTATGATTACTGTGACTTTTGTTGTTGTGTCTGGTGCTACTGTTATGATTACTGTGACTTTTTTGTTATGTCTGGTGCTACTGTTAAGATTACTGTGACTTTTGTTGTTGTGTCTGGTGCTACTGTTATGATTACTGTGACTTTTTTGTTATGTCTGGTGCTACTGTTATGATTACTGTGACTTTTGTTGTTGTGGGTGATGCTACTGTTATGATTCCTGTGACTTTTGTTGTTGTGGCTGATGCTGATGTTATGGTTCCTGTGACTTTTGTTGTTGTGGCTGATGCTACTGTTATGGTTCCCATGACTGCTATTGTTGTGTCTGGTGCTACTGTTATGGTTCCTATGACTGCTATTGTTGTGGTTTGTACTACTGTTATGGTTCCACTACTCCTACTCCCACTATTACTACCACTACTATTACTACTACTACTATCACTACTACTACTACTACTGATACTACCACTATTACTTCTACTACCACTACTACTACTACCACTACCACTACTACTACTACTACTACCACCACTACCACTACTACATCTACCACTACTACTACTACTACTACTACTACTACTATGTAGATGTTATTATATTCCAAATTTACAATTATAGCTACAGTACCTTCTTGTGGTACAAATATTCTCACATGTGATACAAACATACCAAGGAGTGATACAAACATGTAAAGGAGTGATGCAAACACATCGACATCTAACTTCATATTTTATGTGTGGCTATCACAGACATCAATCCATTTCGGACAAAATGTCCTCGGACACTCAGACAAATACTTCCAGAACCCGGACCAGTACCTTCCCGAGCGCTGGCTGAAACAGTCCGACGATGACGCTGCTCTCAGAAGGCAGAGGGGCATCATCGCTATGCCCTTCGGCTTCGGAAAGCGGAACTGCCTAGGTCGACGAATAGCGGAACTTCAGATTTACCTGGCCGTTATCAAGGTAAGAACGTAGTGTTCTGTAGTGTTCTTTGTGTTGGGCTTGTTCTTGTTGTGTAGTGTTCTGTAGTGTTCTTTGTGTTGGGCTTGTTCTTGTTGTGTAGTGTTCTGTAGTGTTCTTTGTGTTGGGTTTGTTCTTGCTGTGTAGTGTTCTGTAGTGTTCTTTGTGTTGAGTTTGTTCTTGCTGTGTAGTGTTCTGTAGTGTTCTTTGTGTTGAGTTTGTTCTTGCTGTGTAGTGTTCTGTAGTGTTCTTTGTGTTGAGTTTGTTCTTGCTGTGTAGTGTTCTGTAGTGTTCTTTGTGTTGAGTTTGTTCTTGCTGTGTAGTATTTTGTAGCGTTGTTTATGTTGTGTTTGTTGTTGCTGTGTAGTATTTTGTACCGTTGTTTATGTTGGGTTTGTTGTTGATGTGTAGTATTTTGCAGTGTTGTTTATGTTAGGTTTGTTGTTGCTGTGTAGTATTTTGTAGTGTTGTTTATGTATGGTTTGTTGTTGTTGTGTAGTATTTTATAGTGTTGTTTATGCTGGGTTTGTTATTGTTGTGTAGTATTTTATAATATTGTTTATGTTGGATTTGTTATTGTGTAGTATTTTATAGTGTTGTTTATGCTGGGTTTGTTGTTGTTTAGTATTTTATAGTGTTATTTATGCTGGGTTTGTTGTTGTGTAGTATTTTATAGTGTTGTTTATGGTGGGTTTGTTGTTGTTGTGTAGTATTTTGTAGAGTTGTTTATGTTGCGTTTGTTGTCGCTATGTAGTATTTTGTAATTTTGTTGGTGCTGAATTTTTGATGCTGCTGTTGTTGTCAAGATTAAAAAGTAGTATTTTGTAGTGTTGTTGGTGCTGAGTTTGTTGTGTAGTATTTTGTAGCGTTGTTGATGTTGAGTTTGTTGCTGTTGTGTAGTATTTTGTAGTGTTGTTTATGTTGGGTTTGTTGTTGTTAGTGTTGAGTTTGTTGTTGCTAAGGTTGCTATGGTTGCTGCTGCTGTTATGGTTGTAGCTGATACTGGTAAGTTTGTTGTTGCTGTGTTTTTTGTTGTTGCAGTTGTTGTTATTATTGTTGTTACAGTCGTTACTAGTGCTATTATGGTTCCTGTTGCTGTTTGTTAAATTTGTTATTATAGTTGTTGTGACTGTTGTTGCAGCTGTTGCTTTGGTTGTTGTTCTCTTCTTGTTGTGGTGGATGATTCTGTTGTTATGGTTTCTGTTGTCAAACTAGTTATTATGGTTGCTGTGAGTGTTGTTGCTGCTGTGCTTGTTACTACGCTTTTGTTGTTATGGCTCATGCTACTGTTATGGTTCATGTGACTGTTATTATTGTGACTGGTGCTACTGTTATGATTCCTGTGACTTTTGTTGTTTTGGCTGGTGCTACTGTTATGGTTCCTGTGACTTTTGTTGTTGCGTCTGGTGCTACTGTTATGATTCCTGTGATTTTTGTTGTTGTGTCTGATGTTACTGTTATGATTCCTGTGACTTTTGTTGTTGTGTCTGGTGGTACTGTTATGATTCCTGTGACTTTTGTTGCTGTGTCTGGTGCTACTGTTATGATTACTGTGACTTTTGTTGTTGTGTCTGGTGCTACTGTTATGATTACTGTGACTTTTTTGTTATGTCTGGTGCTACTGTTAAGATTACTGTGACTTTTGTTGTTGTGTCTGGTGCTACTGTTATGATTACTGTGACTTTTTTGTTATGTCTGGTGCTACTGTTATGATTACTGTGACTTTTGTTGTTGTGGGTGATGCTACTGTTATGATTCCTGTGACTTTTGTTGTTGTGGCTGATGCTGATGTTATGGTTCCTGTGACTTTTGTTGTTGTGGCTGATGCTACTGTTATGGTTCCCATGACTGCTATTGTTGTGTCTGGTGCTACTGTTATGGTTCCTATGACTGCTATTGTTGTGGTTTGTACTACTGTTATGGTTCCTATGACTGCTATTGTTGTGGCTTGTGTTACTATTATGGTTCCTATCAGCGCTATTGTTGTGGCTTGTGTTACTATTATGATTCCTGTCAGTGCTATTGTTGTGCCTTGTGTTACTATTATGATTCCTGTCAGTGCTATTGTTCTTGCTTGTGTTACTATTATGGTTCCTATGACTGCTATCGTTGTGGCTTGTGTTACTATTATGGTTCCTATCAGCGCTATTGTTCTTGCTTGTGTTACTATTATGGTTCCTATCAGCGCTATTGTTCTTGCTTGTGTTACTATTATGGTTCCTATGACTGCTATCGTTGTGGCTTGTGTTACTATTATGATTCCTGTCAGTGCTATTGTTGTGCCTTGTGTTACTATTATGGTTCCTATGACTGCTATTGTTGTGGCTTGCGTTACTGTTATGGCTCCTATGAAAGTTATTGTTGTGTCTTGTGATACAAACATGTAAAGGAGTGATGCAAACACATCGACATCTAACTTCATATTTATGTGTGGCTATCACAGACATCAATCCATTTCGGACAAAATGTCCTCGGACACTCAGACAAATACTTCCAGAACCCGGACCAGTACCTTCCCGAGCGATGGCTGAAACAGTCCGACGATGACGCTGCTCTCAGAAGGCAGAGGGGCATCATCGCTATGCCCTTCGGCTTCGGAAAGCGGAACTGCCTAGGTCGACGAATAGCGGAACTTCAGATTTACCTGGCCGTTATCAAGGTAGAACGTAGTGTTCTGTAGTGTTCTTTGTGTTGGGCTTGTTCTTGTTGTGTAGTGTTCTGTAGTGTTCTTTGTGTTGGGCTTGTTCTTGTTGTGTAGTGTTCTGTAGTGTTCTTTGTGTTGGGTTTGTTCTTGCTGTGTAGTGTTCTGTAGTGTTCTTTGTGTTGAGTTTGTTCTTGCTGTGTAGTGTTCTGTAGTGTTCTTTGTGTTGAGTTTGTTCTTGCTGTGTAGTGTTCTGTAGTGTTCTTTGTGTTGAGTTTGTTCTTGCTGTGTAGTGTTCTGTAGTGTTCTTTGTGTTGAGTTTGTTCTTGCTGTGTAGTATTTTGTAGCGTTGTTTATGTTGTGTTTGTTGTTGCTGTGTAGTATTTTGTACCGTTGTTTATGTTGGGTTTGTTGTTGATGTGTAGTATTTTGCAGTGTTGTTTATGCTGGGTTTGTTATTGTTGTGTAGTATTTTGTAGTGTTGTTTATGTTGGATTTGTTATTGTGTAGTATTTTATAGTGTTGTTTATGCTGGGTTTGTTGTTGTTTAGTATTTTATAGTGTTGTTTATGCTGGATTTGTTGTTGTGTAGTATTTTATAGTGTTGTTTATGGTGGGTTTGTTGTTGTTGTGTAGTATTTTGTAGAGTTGTTTATGTTGCGTTTGTTGTCGCTATGTAGTATTTTGTAATTTTGTTGGTGCTGAATTTTTGATGCTGCTGTTGTTGTCAAGATTAAAAAGTAGTATTTTGTAGTGTTGTTGGTGCTGAGTTTGTTGTGTAGTATTTTGTAGCGTTGTTGATGTTGAGTTTGTTGCTGTTGTGTAGTATTTTGTAGTGTTGTTTATGTTGGGTTTGTTGTTGTTAGTGTTGAGTTTGTTGTTGCTAAGGTTGCTATGGTTGCTGCTGCTGTTATGGTTGTAGCTGATACTGGTAAGTTTGTTGTTGCTGTGTTTTTTGTTGTTGCAGTTGTTGTTATTATTGTTGTTACAGTCGTTACTAGTGCTATTATGGTTCCTGTTGCTATTTGTTAAATTTGTTATTATAGTTGTTGTGACTGTTGTTGCAGCTGTTGCTTTGGTTGTTGTTCTCTTCTTGTTGTGGTGGATGATTCTATTGTTATGGTTTATGTTGTCAAACTAGTTATTATGGTTGCTGTGAGTGTTGTTGCTGCTGTGCTTGTTACTACGCTTTTGTTGTTATGGCTCATGCTACTGTTATGGTTCATGTGACTGTTATTGTTGTGACTGGTGCTACTGTTATGATTCCTGTGACTTTTGTTGTTTTGGCTGGTGCTACTGTTATGGTTCCTGTGACTTTTGTTGTTGCGTCTGGTGCTATTGTTATGATTCCTGTGATTTTTGTTGTTGTGCCTGGTGGTACTGTTATGATTCCTGTGACTTTTGTTGTTGTGTCTGGTGCTACTGTTACGATTACTGTGACTTTTGTTGTTGTGTCTGGTGCTACTGTTATGATTACTGTGACTGCTATTGTTGTGGCTTGTACTACTGTTATGGTTCCTATGACTGCTATTGTTGTGGCTTGCGTTACTGTTATGGCTCCTATGAATGTTATTGTTGTGTCTTGTGTTACTATTATGGTTCTTATGACTGCTATTGTTCTTGCTTGTGCTACTGTTATGGTTCCTATGACTGCTATTGTTCTTGCTTGTACTACTGTTATGGTTCTTATCAGTGCTATTTTTGTGGCTGTGCTACTGTTATGGTTCCTATCAGTGCTATTTTTGTGGCTGGTGCTACTGTTATGGTTCCTATGACTGCTATTGTTGTGGCTGGTGCTACTGTTATGGTTCCTATGACTGCTATTGTTGTGGCTGATGCTACTGTTATGGTTCCTATCAGTGCTAATGTTGTGGCTTGTGCTAATGTTATGATTCCTATGGCTGTTATTGTTATGGCTGGAGCTACTGTTATGGTTCATGTGACTGCTATTGTTGTGGCTGGTGCTATTGTTATGATTTCTATGACTGTTATTGTTATGGCTGGAGCTACTGTTATGGTTTCTATGACTGTTATTTTTATGGCTGGAGCTACTGTTAAATTTCTATGACTGTTACTATTGTGGCTGATGATACTGTTATGGTTCCTGTGACTGCTATTGTTATGGCTGTGCTGCTGTTATGGTTCCTATGACTGCTATTGTTGTGGCTGTGCTGCTGTTATGGTTCCTGTGACTGCTATTGTTGTTGCTTGTGCTACTGTTATGGTTCCTATCACTGTTATTGTTGTGGCTGGTGCTACTGTTATGGTTCCTATGACTGCTGTTGTTGTTGCTTGTGCTACTGTTATGGTTCCTATGACTGTTATTGTTGTGGCTGTTGCTACTGTTATGATTCCTGTGACTTTTGTTGATGTGGATGGTGCTACTGTTATTTTTCCTGTCACATTTGTTGTAGCTGGTGCTACTGTTATGGTTCCGCTCAGTGCTATTGTTGTGGGTGATGCTACTGTTATGGTTACTGTGACATTTGTTCTGGCTGATACTACTGTTATGGTTGCTGTGACATTTATTGTGTCTGGTACTAATGTTATGGTTCTTATGACATTTGTTGTGGCTGGTGCTACTGTTATGGTTCCTATGACTGTTATTGGTGTGGCTAGTGCTACTGTTATGGTTCCTATGACTGCTATTGTTGTGGCTGGTGCTACTTTTATGGTTTCCATCAGTGCTATTGTTGTGGCTGGTGTTACTGTTATGGTTCCTATCAGTGCTATTGTTGTGGCTGGTGCTACTGTTATGGTTCCTATGACTGCTATTATTGTGGCTGATGCTACTGTTATGGTTCCTGTGACATTTGTTTTGTCTGGTGCTACTGTTATGGTTCCTATGACTGTTATTGTTGTGGCTGGTGCTACTGTTATGGTTCCTATCAGTGCTAATGTTGTGGCTTGTGCTAATGTTATGATTCCTATGGCTGTTATTGTTATGGCTGGAGCTACTGTTATGGTTCATGTGACTGCTATTGTTGTGGCTGGTGCTATTGTTATGATTTCTATGACTGTTATTGTTATGGCTGGAGCTACTGTTATGGTTTCTATGACTGTTATTTTTATGGCTGGAGCTACTGTTAAATTTCTATGACTGTTACTATTGTGGCTGATGCTACTGTTATGGTTCCTGTGACTGCTATTGTTATGGCTGTGCTGCTGTTATGGTTCCTATGACTGCTATTGTTGTGGCTGTGCTGCTGTTATGGTTCCTGTGACTGCTGTTGTTGTGGCTGATGCTACTGTTATGGTTCCTATCAGTGTTATTGTTGTGGCTGATGCTACTGTTATGGTTCCTATCAATACTATTGTTGTAGCTCATGCTACTGTTATGGTTCCTTTCAGTGCTATTCTTGTGGCTGATGCTTCTGTTTTGGTTCCTATCAATTCTATTGTTGTGGCTGATGCTGCTGTTATGGTTCTTGTGACTGTTATTGTTGTGGCTCATGCTACTGTTATGGTTTCTATGACTGCTATTGTTGCATCTCATGCTACTGTTGTGGTTTCTATGACTGCTTTTGTTGTGGCTGGTCCTACTGTTATGGTTTCTATCACTGTTATTGTTTGGCCGATGCTGTTGTTCATGCTGTTGATATAAAAATGTGGTTGTTAAGAAATCATGTTACATAAGTTGTAGCGCATCATCGAAATAACTTTTGTTGTATTATACCCAATAGACACAACATAATGAAATTGTTATATTATTTCATTTAAACACAAGTATAATGAAATTGTTGTATTATTCTATTTAAACATAATTATACTGAAATCGACATGGCACAAGAAAAAACGTAAACAGGGAAAAAAAATTAGATTTTATGAATATTTAGGAAGTAACGAAAGGTGAAGAAATTAATAGATGAACATTCACATACAAAGATTCACAGCTTGGAAAAGACTGTGATGTATATATAAATATCCAAGATACAAGTAAATTTAAAGGTTCAAATTCAGACTTCAGCATCACTGGATTCACGACACCCCATATATTTTACCTCCATCTCATGCCGCAGCATCCATCCAAGACTATGTTTGCTAATATTTCCTGTCAGGTGTTGGTTGTTTACAGTACATTCTCTGGCACACAGTTCAGGATTCCTGTCAGGTGTTGGTTGTTTACAATACATTCTCTGGCACACAGTTTAGGATTCCTGTCAGGTGTTGGTTGTTTACAATACATTCTCTGGCACACAGTTCAGGATTCCTGTCAGGTGTTGGTTGTTTACAGTACATTCTCTGGCACACAGTTCAGGATTCCTGTTAAGTGTTGGTTGTTTACAGTACATTCTGTGGCACACAGTTCAGGATTCCTGTTAAGTGTTGGTTGTTTACAGTACATTCTCTGGCACACAGTTCAGGATTCCTGTTAAGTGTTGGTTGTTTACAGTACATTCTCTGGCACACAGTTCAGGATTCCTGTTAAGTGTTGGTTGTTTACAATACATTCTGTGGCACACAGTTCAGGATTCCTGTTAAGTGTTGGTTGTTTACAATACATTCTGTGGCACACAGTTCAGGATTCCTGTTAAATGTTGGTTGTTTACAATACATTCTCTGGCACACAGTTCAGATTTCCTGCCAAAAACTCTTACTTTGTCCCAGCTCCATCAGTCTCTTCACAACAACATTGTTCTGGCATTTGTAAAACTTGGTGCAACAAAGATGAATGAAAACTAGAGGGAAGGGGGGGGGGGGTGTGCAGGAAATTTGGGGAAGTTAGAAACCAGCTTCTCATTTCAATGTGCAACCTTAGCTTGAGAAAAATGACCTTCAATGCACAACCACAACTTAAGAACAAAAACCACTGCACAATCGCAACTTCAGAACAATAACATTCAATGTACAATGATAACTTGAGAGCAGTAACCTTCACTGTACAACCGTAATTTGAGAACGATAACCTTTAATGTACAACAGTAGCTTGGGAACAATAACCTTCAATCATAACTCAGCCATAACTTTAGAACAATAACCTAACTTTAGCCTAAGTGACTCAAGTCTCTTTCCTTATGGTCTTCCAGTAACATAATGCATATGATGAGGCTAACAATTCAAGCTCTTAACTCTTTCTCACTCTCCACCATATAACATCAGCAACATCATCCAGTAACATAATGTATATGATAAAGCTAACAGTTCAAGCTCTCCAACATATAGCATCAACAACATCATTCAGAAACATAATGTATATGATTATGTTAACAGTTTAAGCTCTTAACTCTCTCTCTCTTCAAAATATAACATCAACAACATCATCCAATAACATAATGCATATGATGATGTTAACAGTTCAAGCTCTTAACTCTCTCTCTTCGAAATATAACATCAACAACATCATCCAATAACATAATGCATATGATGATGTTAACAGTTCAAGCAATTAACTCTCTCTCTCTCTCCCTCCAAAATATAACATCGGTAACATCATCCAGTAACATAATGTATATGATGAAGCTAACAGTTAAAGCTTTTAACTCTCTCTCTCTCTCTCTCTCCAACATATAACATGAACACCGTAATCCACAAACATAATGTATAGGATGAAGCAAACAAAGTTCAAGATCTTAACTCTCTCCCTCTCCAACATATAACAACATCATCCAGTAACATAATGTATATGATGAGGCAAAACGTTCAAAATCTTAACTCTCTCTCTCTCTCTCTCTCTCTCTCACTCCAACATATAACATCAAACAACAATATCCAGTAACATAATGTATATGATGAGGCAAAAAGTTAAAGATCTCAGCTCTCTCTCTCTCTCTCTCTCTCTCTCTCTCTCTCTCTTTCTCTTTCTGTCTGTCTCCAACATATAGCATCAACAACATCATCCAGTAATATAATGTATATGATAAGGCTAACAGTTCAAGATCTTCCTTTCTCTCTCCATCATATAATATCAACAACATCATCCAGTAACATGATATATATGATGACGTTAACAGTTCAAGCACTTAAATTTCTCTCCAACATATAATATCAAGAACATTATCCAGTAACATAATGTATATGATGCTGCTAACAGTTCAAGCTCTTAACTCTCTCTCTCTCTCTCTCCAATACATAACATCAACATCTTCCAATAACATAATGTATATGATGCTGCTAACAGTTCAAGCTCAGCAACATATAGCATCAAAAAACATAATCCAGTAACATAATATATATGATGAGTGTAACAATTCAAGTTCTTAAAACAGTCTCTCTCTCCAACATATAACATCAAACGACATCATCCAGTAACATAATATATATGATGATGTTAACAGTTCAAGCTCTTAACTCTCTCTCTCTCCCTCTCTCCAACGTATAACATAAAGAATATCATTCAGTAGCATAATGTATATGATTAGGCTAGTAGTTCAAACTTTCCAACATATAACATCAGCAACATCATACAGTAACATAATGTATAATATGAGGCTAACAGTTCACGCTCACCAACATTACAACATTAACAACATCATCTAGTAACATAATGTATATCATGAGGCTAACAGTTCAAGCTCTTAACTCTCTCTCTCTCTCTTGAAAAATAAAGATTATTCATTTATTCATTCATTCTCTCTCTCTCTCTCGTCACCATATAACATCAACAACATCATCCAGTAACATAATGTATATGATGAGGCTACAAGATCTTAAGTTTCTCTCTCCAACATATAGCTTCAACAATATTATCCAGTGACAAAATGTATATGATGACGTTAACAATTAAAGCTCTCCAACAAATAGTATCAACAACATCATCCAGTAACATAATGTGTATGATGAAGTTAACAGTTAAAGCTCTCCAACATATATCATCAACAGCATCATCCAGTAAAAAAATGTATATGATGAGCTAACAGTTCATGCTCATAACTTTCTCTGTCTCTCTCCAACAGATCTTCTTCTTCTTCTTCGTTCACTTCTACCACCAAAAACCGCACTGTGATCCTACTGAATTCACGCCTGTGGTCCTCGTTAGGTCCCGTGGTTCCCTGTGTGGTCCAAAATAGACCACACGAGATCCACGAAAGGACCACAAGGGGTTCAGAGTATCACAGGGCTTTAGCCTGTATTCTTGGTGGGTCTCTGAAGCGGATTGCGTGACACCATGGTTTTCGTTGCACCAGTTTAGTCTAGGGTTGGACTTTCTCACCGGAAGACCTCGACGTGTTTAGAATATCAGTGCATCCCCGCTGGGTGAGAGGCGGTAGCCCACCCAGGCCAGAGTTGGACTTTCTCACCGGAAAACCTCGACGTGTTTTGAGATACCCGTGTATCACCGCCGGGTGAGAGGTGGTTGCCCATCCAGTCCAGGGTTGGACTTTCTCACCGGAAAACCTCAGCGTGATTAGGATACGCAGACATCCCCGCCGGGTGAGAGGTGGTTGCCTATCTAGACTTCCCTGGTCCAGTGTCTCCGACTTCAGCATTTTGCGGTCGTGGCCGCTACCCTTCCTAGTTGTGACCAGGATGGAGCTTTTGTCCAGGAGGACGAATCCTCGCCACTAGTGACTTCTACCCCTGGGTTGAGCCGGTTTAGGCATTTCCCAGTATGGGTGTGTTTGGGACGGGACCGACCTCTAGGGCAGAGGTACTGTGACATGCATAGCCTTCAAGATTCACCCCTGGTATGAGCCGGTTTAGGCAAAATTCACCAGTATGGGTGTTTATCAGGCGTTACCGACCTCTAGAGCGGAGGTGGCATGACATGTCTAGCCATCGAGTTCCACCCCTGGTGTGTGCCGGTTTAGGCATATTTCACCAGTGTAGGTGTATTTCGGACGTGGCCGGCCTCTAGAGCAGAGGTGCCGTGGTATAGCTCTCGTAGCGATACTACTGGACATACCGGTTAAACGTCACTTTCCAACACCTTTTCCCATCGGCGCCGCACAGCAACCTTTATTTCTTTTCCGCATTTACTTCCTTAACCGGGAGGAGCTTCACTCCACAATCTTTGAGACAAGCATATGACTACTGGCAGGATCAACCAAATAGCTTTCTTCACCGAACCTTTGTCGGATATCTGCCGACAGACCGACGCGGGGCAAGGGAGACAGCGCTCTGCTCAGAGCGGATCCCTTTCGACCCCGGCGGCGTTTCATTTCCTTTAACCGGCGGGGGCGGCTCTCTCTGCTCTAACGAGCGGAGAAGAAAGACTGGCCACCCACAAACAACACACGTTACATACTGCAGACCCGATACTCTTTGCGAGAGATGGGCCAATTTCGAGACCATCGGTCGACAAAACCGTACTACATCGTTATCACGAACCTGGCTGGCTAGCCGTTTACATGCTTCGCTCGACGGACAAACCACTTGCTTCTGCATGGAAACACCTTAACTCTCGCCGTCCGGGAAGGGAGCGAAAGCCTGTCTCCCCACGCACGGAACTCGAGAGCGCTTTTTCGCCAAAAGAACGGTCGGCCTGCGCAACAGCAACCGCCCGCGCTGTGCAGGTCGGCGCAGCTCTGCGCGGCTGACTCTCCAACAGATAATATCAACAACATCATCCAGTAACATAATATATATGATGAAGTTAACAGTTAATTCTCTCCAACATATATCATCAAGAACATCATCCAGTAACACAATGTATATGATGAGGCTAACAGTTCATGCTCTTAACTCTCTCTCTCTCTCTCTCTCTCTCTCTCTCTCTCTCTCTCTCTCTCTCTCCAGCAAATAACATCAACAACATCATCCAGTAACATAATGTATACGATGAAATTAACAGTTAAATCTCTCAAACATGTAGCATCAACAACATCATCTAGTAACGTAATTTATATGATAAGGCTAACAGTTCAAGTTCTTAATCTCGCTCTCTCTCTCTCTCTCTCTCTCTCTCTCTCTCTCCCTCTCAAACATATAACATCAACAACATCATCCAGTAACTTAATGTATATAATGACGTTTATGGTTCCGTACGAAACAAGAATAGAGGAGCAGCATTTATTCCAGTATGAGAGGTACAATGACCTGGTCAAGCAACTGAGACAGGGGACAGGAGTCAGGGCAAAAGTAATAGCTGTAGAAGTGGGAGCGAGAGGATTCGTAGCAACATCACCATATGACCTATGTAAGCAACTGGGCATAAAGGGACAAGCAAGAGCAAGGGCATTGAGAAGCCTTTCAGAATACAGCAGAAAAGCCCTCATGCTGGCTGTGGAGTATGCGAAACAAGCTTTGAGAACATAAATGATTTCGTTTGTCACAACCAATATCAGTCCTCCGTGGCTAAATCGTTAAAGATGCACTTCAAAAGTGCAGTGAAAACTCAATCCCAGGACGAAAAAACCAACAACTTACGAGACCTTTGGGAGTCATGACCCAAAGGGGCCCATCCGCCTTAGAGTGTCAGGAGTTTAATAGGGCCGAAATACTTGTCTAAGGGGAGGTGGGATATTTCCTCTGATGATCTGAAGGAGTTGTGTTGTTGTTTCGTTCTCTACAGTAGAGAGTTTCCTGCATATTAAGTATCAATTCTCTATCTCCAACATATAACATCAGCAACATCAGTCAAGCTCTCAACTGTCTCTCTCGCAAGTACATAATACACCATCAACAGGGGAGATAACTTTACATAAGTTATTTCCCCTTATTATCTGTTACATTTACTATCTCCACTCATCTAATCCTACCACTTGGACCAGTATTTACTTTCTACACTCTTCTAATCCTATCACTAGGACCAGTATTTACTATCTACACTCTTCTAATCCTATCACTTGGACCTGTATTTATTATCTCCACTCTTCTAATCATATCACTTGGACCTGTATCTATTATCTCCACTCTTCTAATCCTATCATTTGGACCAGTATTTACTATCTACACTCTTCTAATCCTATCACTTTGACCTGTATTTACTATCTACACTCTTCTAATCCTATCACTTGGACCTGTATTTACTATCCCCACTCTTCTAATCCTATCACTTGGACCTGTATTTACTATCTCCACTCTTCTAATTCTATCACTTGGACCAGTATTTACTATCTACACTCTTCTAATCCTATCACTTGGACCAGTATTTACTATCTACACTCTTCTAATCCTATCACTTGGACCAGTATTTACTATCTACACTCTTCTAATCCTATCACTTGGACCAGTATTTACTATCTACACTCTTCTAATCCTATCACTTGGACCAGTATTTACTATCTACACTCTTCTAATCCTATCGTAACAAAAGCGCATGTGTCCCAGTTGACCCGGCATCAACTATCCAGGCACTGTCATCTTAAGAGCGTCAAACGCTTTGAACTTCAACCTCTGGCGATAGTTATTGCCCGCCGTTTCTAGTGTCAGTTCTGTTGATCAGTACATTTAGACACGATGGCCTTAAAATTTGTTCTCACCATCATAACACTTTAAAACTTGTTCTCACTAACACTTTCATCATAACACTTTAAAACTTGTTCTCACTAACACTTTCATCATGACACTTTAAAACTTGTTCTCACTAACACTTTCATCATGACACTTTAAAACTTGTTCTCACTAACACTTTCATCATGACACTTTAAAACTTGTTCTCACTAACACTTTCATCATGACACTTTAAAACTTGTTCTCACTAACACTTTCATCATGACACTTTAAAACTTGTTCTCACAAACACTTTCATCATGACACTTTAAAACTTGTTCTCACAAACACTTTCATCATGACACTTTAAAACTTGTTCTCACTAACACTTTCATCATGACACTTTAAAACTTGTTCTCACTAACACTTTCATCATGACACTTTAAAACTTGTTATCACTAACACTTTCATGATACAGGCCATCATCATCCTCATGACAAGTGATTTTTTTTTCTGTTTTGTTAAAATCCACGTCCACAAACATACTTCAGAAAAGAAGTACATTCTGACATCCGATTCTTGTCATCCAAATATTTGAACCCACAGAATACATCCACAGCAGTTCAGAGGTGGTCGAGAAGTTAGGACTTCAGGCCTTTGCTCACAGGTGGGCATTTGTATTGCCAAGTAAGATGATTATTTTGTGTTCACAGGTGGGGTATTTGTATTGCCAAGTAAGAGGACTATTTTTGTTCACAGGTGGGGTATTTGTATTGCCAAGTAATAGGACTATTCTTGTTCACAGAGGGCGTAGTTGTATTGCCAAGCAAGAGGACTATACTGAAACATAGAAGTATTATTGTACCTCACATTCTGTGCAGCGAATTTCATGAGTCAAAATATAGCATGTTATCTCCTCTCTCAGGTCATGCAGAACTTTGAGTTAGAACTCGGCGACCCACACGAGGTCCTTGATGTCGTCTACAAGATAACCGCCAGCCCTTCCAGACCTATGGATATTAGGCTCCACCCCCTGAAACTTTGACAGCTCTGGTTTGTGTCACAACCAGGAAGCATGACATCCCTGCCAGCCTCTAGAAGGAGTGATTGACATGAAAGAGAGTTATGAGGTCTGAGACGAAAACTTCCTGGGATCTTGCCTTTCAGCAAGGTGTGCTTGCATGGAAACTCCAGAAACAATGGCAGGGATGTTATGACAGAATACAGACAAGCGTAACAAAACTCAGTAACTTGCGTGGTCTACTCACATCATGTGACTTTACGTTCATCTGGCACATGTCTAACCTGAACTGAATAATATTGGTTGTCACGTCATGGACCAGAACATCTTGGCTGTCACCTCAGACTTTAACTAAAAAATCTTGGCTGTCACTTCAGACTTTAACTGAATAATCTTGGCTGTCACTTTCTTGGCTGTCACTTCAAACTTTAACTGAATAATCTTGGCTGTCACTTCAAACTTTAATGAATAATCTTGGCTGTCACTTCAAAGTAGACAGTTAGAAACAAGTAGATAGTAAGAAACAAGCAGATAGTAAGAAACAAGTAGATAGTAAGAAACAAGTAGATAGTAAGAAACAAGCAGATAATAAGAAACAAGTAGATAGTAAGAAACAAGCAGATAGTAAGAAACAAGTAGATAGTAAGAAACAAGTAGATAGTAAGAAACAAGTAGATAGTAAGAAACAAGCAGATAGTGAGTTTTCAGCATGCACTAGTAATGAAAAGAGTTTTACAAAGAGGATAGAGAGAGTGAGGAAAGTGAGCAGGAAGAAAGATGAGCACATATAAATGAAAAACATACAACAATCCAATATTTCGGCAACAGCGTTTTTCAAGGGTCACATACAACAGACATCACAACAGATAAAAACATGAATAAATGTATGAGAAATTAAAGACTTAGTTTTCTGTTCTCCTCGTAAGAGAGACGGGCACAAAACAACCACATGATGGAACATTGGAAGGGCAGGTGTTTGTGGGAAACCCTTGCAGAAGCCCCATGTACCCTGGGTACTTGAGGTTCAGAGAGAGAGAGAGAGAGAGAGAGAGAGAGAGAGAGAGAAGCACTGGACAAAAGTGACGAAAGAGTGTTTTCCTGAGAAACACTTCCCTTATTCTAGAAGTGTCATTATTTTTCTCAAGGTCAGAGAGTAGTCAAAATATTATCTCCCCTCCCTCTCTCTTCTTTCTTTACGGGAAATCATTCCATTCTGTTTCCTGGTGTATTTTTTCACATCACAGTCCAGTCTTACTCCAGTTTCTTGTGCTGTTTTGTCTGACATCACAGCCCAGTCCTACTCCAGTTTCTTGTGCTGTTTTGTCTGACATCACAGCCGAGTCTTACTCCAGTTTCTTGTGCTGTTTTGTCTAACATCATAGTCCAGTCTTACTCCAGTTTCTTGTGCTGTTTTATCTGACATCACAGCCCAGTCTTACTGCAGTTTCTTGTGCTGTTTTGTGTGACATCACGTGACAGCTCTAGTCATGTGAAGTACCCCTACTACCACCCAATATGGTGTGTACGCAGGGTAATCTAGTACACCTCGCTGTGAAAGCATATATTCTTGGGAGTAAGTTATTCCCCAAAGCAACTAGCCAAGTATATATTTAATCGCTTCATCGACTGGAAGGCATTGCCAGTTGGGGTTGATCTCACTGCCTGTAGTCAGTGAGACAGACACGCCATCGACTCGGCCAGCCACGTCATGGAACGCGCGAATGAGCATCCAGTTGTAACAACAGAAATATAACAACAGCAGAAATAGCAACAGCAACAACACTACAGCAAATAATAATGCACACAAAAACAGACGTGGAAAACAACGAAACAAAATTCTTTCGACGACAAAAAAAGTTGACTAAAACGTTAACAAGAAAATGATTGTAGAAGACAAAAGTTGACTAAAACTTTAACATGAAAATGATCGTAGAAGACAAAAGTTGACTAAAACTTTAACAAGAAAATGATCGTAGAAGACAAAAGTTGACTAAAACGTTAACAAGAAAATGATTGTAGAAGACAAAAGTTGACTAAAACTTTAACATGAAAATGATCGTAGAAGACAAAAGTTGACTAAAACTTTAACAAGAAAATGATCGTAGAAGACAAAAGTTGACTAAAACTTTAACAAGAAAATGATCGTAGAAGACAAAAGTTGACTAAAACTTTAACATGAAAATGATCGTAGAAGACAAAAGTTGACTAAAACTTTAACATGAAAATGATCGTAGAAGACAAAAGTTGACTAAAACTTTAACAAGAAAATGATCGTATAAAAAAAAGAAAAAAACAAGAAACAATCTTCAGCAATATAAAAGCATAATTATTTGTTATTTTTGCTTGTTATCTTGGCGTATTGAAAAATTCAATGTTATCTTTCATTGTTTGTAAATATGAACCGTTTCTTATTGTAAAACATGGCAGTGTAAACATTTACAGACGTTTACAGCTGGGCAACATTAATGGCACTTTTCTTGTTTTACTTTTTTAATTATTGATATCTTTGTTAAAAATGTTAACATTTTGTTAATTTATATGTTACAAGTTTAAATCTTCGACAAAATGAAGTTTCATTGCAAATCATTACTTTTTAAAAAAATGGATGGAGTGCAATAAAAATGTTTGAAAACTATATAAGTTCTCCTTTGATCTTTCCCTCTAAGTGTTTGTTTGTTTGATTGTTTTGATGTATTGTAACATAATGCCTTGTATATTATGACTGTAGTCATAACGTAGTTTATCATGACGTAATTTATCATGAAGCAGTTTATCATGACGTAGTTTATCATGAAGCAGTTTATCATGACGTAGTTTATCATGAAGCAGTTTATCATGACGTAGTTTATCGTGACGTAGTTTACCGTGACCTAGTTTATCATGAAGCAGTTTATCATGACGTAGTTTATCATAGCCTAGTTTTGCCACTAATCGTAAAAATGACATATAACATCATTTTCTAAATAATCCAACATTATTCGTGATATTTAGCGAAATTATGAAAACACTCATAACAAAAAAATTTACAGTTAGATTCCGGGTTACGAATGGTTTGCATACCTGAGTTCGTTCGTATATTTAGGTATAACTCACATCTAATTTCACTTATATAATATATAGTATACAGTCTACCTTCGATTTAGTTATAACTCATATCTAACTTCACTTATACAATATATAGTATACAGTGTATCTTATATATATATATATATATATATCTGAACCTTAAGTGCCCAGGGCACATGGGGCTTCCGCAAGGGATCTTCTATATATAATTGTGTTTATCAGAAGACATAAAGTGCCCTCTCTGCAACGAAAGGCAAATATTGGAACATGTGCTGTCAGCATGTAGAGTATCATTAGGTCAAGGACGCTACACCTGGTGGCACAACAGAGTGCTGCAGGAACTAATAGCCATTGTAGACAGGGCAAAAGATAAAGCAAATAACAGCAAAAGAGTTGAGGTCCCACCTAATTACTTCATAGGCGCTGGTACGACATCGAATATTGAAATCAGGGACACTCCCTTACCATCACTGCTAGGTGGTGGAGATGATTGGGATGTGATAGCGGACCTACCAGGAAGAAGAGAATACCCGACTGCCATCAAGAACACAGGAATGCCACCGGACATTGTAGTGTACTCTATAGAAAAACAGAAACTAATAATCATCGAGCTTAAGGTCCCATACGAAACAAGAATAGAGGAGCAACTATTCAAATGTAAGAAGTACAATGATCTGGTCAAGCAACTGAGGCAGGGGGCTGGAGTCAGGGCAAAAGTGATAGCTGTAGAAGTGGGAGCGAGAGGATTCGTAGCAACATCAGCATACGACCTATGTAAGCAACTGGGCATAAAGGGACAAGCAAGAGCAAGGGCACTGAAAAGCCTTTTAGAAACAGCAGAAAAGGCCTCATGCTGGATGTGGAGTATGCGAAACAAGCATTGGGAACATAAGTAATTTCATTTGCCACAACCAATACCAGTCCTCCGTGGCTGGATCGCTAAAGACGCACTTCAAAAAGTGCAGTGGCAACTTGAAAAAAGAGCAACAACTCACAAGACCTCTGGGAGTCATGACCTAGAGGGCCCACCATCCTTAGAGTGTCAGGAGTCTGATAGGGGCGAAACACTTGTCTGAGGGGAGTGGGGTACTTCCTCTGATGATCTGAAGGAGTTGTGTTGTTGTTCCGCTCTCTACAGCAGAGAGTTTCCTGCATATAACAAAGAAACCGGCAAGCTGCCGTAGACGGGCAAGGCTTTGATGTGCACCGCCAGAGTTCTCGTTTCTTACTACCAACATTTGTGTGTAACTAGTTTACATATAATGGACTCTACATGGGGTCGTTGGTATCTACGGTTTATACGTAAGTCGGACGTTCTTAACTACGGGTTGTACTAAGTCAGACGCTCTTAACTACGGGTTGTACTAAGTCAGACGCTCCTAACCCTGAGACTGTCTGTATTTTTGAAAAAAAACGCCAGTTTTGAGCTGAAAATAAAATAAAATATGTTTATAAAAATATTTATGAAGAGTTTAAGAAACCATACGATTATATTTCACAGAAACTTCTAACTCCACTCAGCTGCTGCAAGATGTTGCTTTATGGTGAGTACAGCAGTTCAATGAACAGTAGCCAATGTGGTTATTGTTCTTTCCATGTTTAAACTTGTAGTTTGTGTTTTCTGTAAAATCATGTAATAAAAAAAAAATATTCTCAGGAAGGGGTTTAGGTCACGACCTAGCTCAGACCTTTCCAGACCTTAATTTAGGGCACCACCTAGCTCAAACCTTTCCTGGACTTACTTTAGTTCACCACCTAGCTCAAGCCATTCCTGGACTTAATTTAGGTCACCATCTAGCTCAAGCCATTCCTGGACTTAATTTAGGTCACCATCTAGCTCAAGCCATTCCTGGACTTAATTTAGGTCACCACCTAGCTCAAGCCATTCCTGGACTTAATTTAGGTCACCATCTAGCTCAAACCTTTCCAGACCTTAATTTAGGCCACCGCCTAGCTCAAGCCATTCCTGGACTTAATTTGGGTCAAGACCTTGGTTCGGAAGGTCAACTTAATAATACAAGAGTTTTTCACGTAAATAATGACAATGGCAATTCCCAGGGGCAGTTAACTGGACCTGGTCAAAATCTCATCCCACCTCTTTCCGGCGTCACTAGAAAACAGCTTATACTTTATCCCCCTGATGGTGGAGCCTTTTAAGAAGAATTGATCACTTCTTCTCACCTTCGATTTCCATGTTTCAGAACGTTCACTTCAAAGAAGTCAAGCTGGCAACAGCAGAGCTACGATCAAGCAACCAACCACCTTTGTTCATTTCTGTCACAGAAGGCTGGTGGTTTGAATCCCGCCGGAGGTGCCCTAGCCCGTCAGCTATAGACAGAAACGAGTAACTGGATCCTCTTAGAGTTGTGGTAAGATAGGCGACCAGGCCTGATTCTGACCACATGACTCGCCTGTATGCCGACAAGGTCAGGGACGCTGCGGGCACTAACAACCATATCTCCTAGGTGCCTCTGTGACGTGCCACAGCTGCCTTGACCTTTGACCAGCACAAAACCGATATTACATCATGCTTGCGACAAGTTTCAGTGAAACTATCAAGTATTCTTACCTGTGCTGTCGTGTCTAAAAACACCTACTTAGTCTCTCTTCTGTTGTCTTATTCTGCTCATCTATTGACATTTATTGCGTAGAACATGCCACGGGAGATAACTCGATATTGAAATCATGCTTGTAAGCTTTCTGTTCTCTCCCTTGTGTTTGTATGGCAATAATTGGTGTATAAATATACAACTATACACTAAGCACTGCAGTAAAGCTGTGATACCAGAATGTATAACATCGGAAAAAAAGTAGGAGCAGCTTTATTACTTAACGATTGTAATACAAGTTTACAACTTTGTAATCGTTAAGTAATAAAGCTGCTCCTACTTTTTTTCCGATGTTATACATTGTGTTTGTATGACGCGTTTGTTTGTGCCGTGTCTTACAGCCGTGGATGATAAAAGTCACACACACCACACACACACACACCACACACACATACACGCACAGAGTTACTGTGCGCTGAGGGAGATATGAAGAGGAGATCGGAGCTTCCAACCCACATGTGGTAGAGTCTGCTCCAGGCAAACCCACAAGTGCACAGACACACACACACACACACACACACACACACACACACACTAGTGTACAGATGATAGCCCTTGCTGACTAACTGTACTAGCAATCCAGGAGTATAGTTCTGGGAGTCAGCCATCAGAAGAAAATCTCTGATAGGAATGTCCAGGCGGTCTAGCAGACTGTCCAGCGTTTTCCGTCAACTTCTACAGTCTTGCTGAGGTCACGCCGCTGAGGTCATCTACTGATTCTGGGTTCCAGTAACAGCAGAGAGAGAGAGAGAGAGGACGACGCCTGGCCTGTTCTCTGCATAACCCTACCCAAACTTCCGCCCCTGGCAGGTCTTTACAATAATGTGTGACATCATGACCAGGACTGTCTGACTACTACTACTACTACTACTACTACTACTACTACTACTACTACTACTACTACTACTACTACTACTACTACTACTACTATCATTTCAATCATATCAAGTTGTGACGTATTTACAGTGTCTATCACACGATGGTTAAAACATGTTGTATCTGTTGCTGAGCAACCACCAGATTCGGACAATGGCGCCGTTGTTGTATTTTGTAGAAGATAAGTGTAAAGTTCATTTTGTTCAGCGTGTTAATTTTGTTCAACGTGTTAATGTTGTGTGTGTGTTAAATTTGTTTATTTTTACGATCAGGGATTTATTAAGAAGGTCGGGGTATGATGGACTTGCCCGGAGTAGAGTGAAGCAAGTTAAAGCTTGTCCAGATCAGACTAGAACAGCTGTAAGTTTGTTTGGAGCAGACTATAACACCTGTGAGTTTCTCTGGAGCAGACTATAACACCTGTGAGTTTGTTTGGAGCAGACTATAAGACCTGTGAGTTTGTTTGGAGCAGACTATAACATCTGTGAGTTTGTTTGGAGCAGACTATAACACCTTCGATTTCCATGTTTCAGAACGTTCACTTCAAAGAAGTCAAGCTGGCAACAGCAGAGCTACGATCAAGCAACCAACCAAGCACAAACACAGACAAAACTGGTCACCTTTGTTCATTTCTGTCACAGAAGGCTGGTGGTTTGAATCCCGCCGGAGGTGCCCTAGCCCGTCAGCTATAGACAGAAACGAGTAACTGGATCCTCTTAGAGTTGTGGTAAGATAGGCGACCAGGCCTGATTCTGACCACATGACTCGCCTGTATGCCGACAAGGTCAGGGACGCTGCGGGCACTAACAACCATATCTCCTAGGTGCCTCTGTGACGTGCCACAGCTGCCTTGACCTTTGACCAGCACAAAACCGATATTACATCATGCTTGCGACAAGTTTCAGTGAAACTATCAAGTATTCTTACCTGTGCTGTCGTGTCTAAAAACACCTACTTAGTCTCTCTTCTGTTGTCTTATTCTGCTCATCTATTGACATTTATTGCGTAGAACATGCCACGGGAGATAACTCGATATTGAAATCATGCTTGTAAGCTTTCTGTTCTCTCCCTTGTGTTTGTATGGCAATAATTGGTGTATAAATATACAACTATACACTAAGCACTGCAGTAAAGCTGTGATACCAGAATGTATAACATCGGAAAAAAAGTAGGAGCAGCTTTATTACTTAACGATTGTAATACAAGTTTACAACTTTGTAATCGTTAAGTAATAAAGCTGCTCCTACTTTTTTTCCGATGTTATACATTGTGTTTGTATGACGCGTTTGTTTGTGCCGTGTCTTACAGCCGTGGATGATAAAAGTCACACACACCACACACACACACACACACACATACACGCACAGAGTTACTGTGCGCTGAGGGAGATATGAAGAGGAGATCGGAGCTTCCAACCCACATGTGGTAGAGTCTGCTCCAGGCAAACCCACAAGTGCACAGACACACACACACACACACACACACACACACACACACACTAGTGTACAGATGATAGCCCTTGCTGACTAACTGTACTAGCAATCCAGGAGTATAGTTCTGGGAGTCAGCCATCAGAAGAAAATCTCTGATAGGAATGTCCAGGCGGTCTAGCAGACTGTCCAGCGTTTTCCGTCAACTTCTACAGTCTTGCTGAGGTCACGCCGCTGAGGTCATCTACTGATTCTGGGTTCCAGTAACAGCAGAGAGAGAGAGAGAGAGGACGACGCCTGGCCTGTTCTCTGCATAACCCTACCCAAACTTCCGCCCCTGGCAGGTCTTTACAATAATGTGTGACATCATGACCAGGACTGTCTGACTACTACTACTACTACTACTACTACTACTACTACTACTACTACTACTACTACTACTACTACTACTACTACTACTACTACTATCATTTCAATCATATCAAGTTGTGACGTATTTACAGTGTCTATCACACGATGGTTAAAACATGTTGTATCTGTTGCTGAGCAACCACCAGATTCGGACAATGGCGCCGTTGTTGTATTTTGTAGAAGATAAGTGTAAAGTTCATTTTGTTCAGCGTGTTAATTTTGTTCAACGTGTTAATGTTGTGTGTGTGTTAAATTTGTTTATTTTTACGATCAGGGATTTATTAAGAAGGTCGGGGTATGATGGACTTGCCCGGAGTAGAGTGAAGCAAGTTAAAGCTTGTCCAGATCAGACTAGAACAGCTGTAAGTTTGTTTGGAGCAGACTATAACACCTGTGAGTTTCTCTGGAGCAGACTATAACACCTGTGAGTTTGTTTGGAGCAGACTATAAGACCTGTGAGTTTGTTTGGAGCAGACTATAACATCTGTGAGTTTGTTTGGAGCAGACTATAACACCTGTGAGTTTGTTTGGAGCAGACTATAACACCTGTGAGTTTGTTTGGAGCAGACTATAACACCTGTGAGTTTGTTTGGAGCAGACTATAACACCTGTGAGTTTGTTTGGAGCAGACTATAACACCTGTGAGTTTGTCTGTATCAGACTATAACACCTGTGAGTTTGTCTGTATCAGACTATAACACCTGTGAGTTTGTCTGTATCAGACTATAACACCTGTGAGTTTGTCTGTATCAGACTATAACACCTGTGAGTTTGTCTGTATCAGACTATAACACCTGTGAGTTTGTTTGGATCAGACTATAACATCTTTGAGTTTGTCTGTATCAGACTATAACATCTGTGAGTTTGTTTGGATCAGACTATAACATCTTTGAGTTTGTCTGTATCAGACTATAACACCTGTGAGTTTGTCTGGAGCAAACTATAACACCTGTGAGTTTGTTTGGAGCAGACTAGAACAGCTGTGGATCTGTCTGGATCAGACTAGAACAGCTATGGGTTTGTCTGGAGCAGACTAGAACAGCTATGGGTTTGTCTGGAGCAGACTAGAACACTTATGGATGTTGGGAAAAGATTGGAGCATTTGTGGATTTCTGTGGAGGAGATTGGAACACATAGAGACTTATGTAAGGATTATCATTACTGGACTGAATCTAAGATGTTCATTCTCCTACCCCGTTATCTCCTTTCCCAAAATCACCCCCTCCCCCCCCCCCCCCCCATCCCCTTTCACACTGATTTCAGGAAGTTCTGCAAGAACAAACTCTTTCCACAATAGTGTATTCTCGCCATCTCAGACTTCAGCAGCAACTTCCAAGAGACGTTGTCAACACCAAGAGACACTTTAAATAACTAAGATACACTGTAAACACCAAGAGACGCTGTAAATAACTAAGAGACACTGTAAATAACTAAGAGACACTGTAAACACCAAGAGACGCTGTAAATAACTAAGAGACACTGTAAACACCAAGAGACGCTGTAAATAACCAAGAGACACTGTAAATAACTAAGAGACACTGTAAACACCAAGAGACACTGTAAATAACTAAGAGACACTGTAAACACCAAGAGACGCTGTAAATAACCAAGAGACACTGTAAATAACCAAGAGACACTGTAAATAACCAAGAGACACTGTAAACACCAAGAGACACTGTAAACACCAAGAGACGCTGTAAACACCAAGAGACACTGTAAACACCAAGAGACACTGTAAATAACCAAGAGACACTGTAAACACCAAGAGACACTGTAAACACCAAGAGACGCTGTCAACACCAAGAGACGCTGTAAATAACCAATAGACACTGTAAATAACCAAGAGACACTGTAAATAACCAAGAGACACTGTAAACACCAAGAGACACTGTAAACACCAAGAGACACTGTAAACACCAAGAGACGCTGTCAACACCAAGAGACGCTGTCAACACCAAGAGACGCTGTAAACACCAAGAGACGCTGTAAACACCAAGAGACGCTGTAAACATCAAGAGACGCTGTAAACACCAAGATATGCTGTAAACACCAAGAGACGCTGTAAACACCAAGAGACACTGTAAACACTAAGAGATGCT